>PVJI01016561.1:0-37988 GCA_004026765.1 Micronycteris hirsuta | reverse complement strand
AAAAAAAATAAAATGATCATAGTTACTTTTTCAAATAAATAAATTCTTATAAGTATCCAGATTTCCAGACACTGATTGTTTTATGTTGCACAATGAATGAGTCATTTACTTTTGACCTTTTCAGTGACATAAAAACCCATTTATTCCAATGTAAGTAGAATCAGATAAGGTAATTATATTAGAAAAACATTGACAACATCTAACACATATGATAGGAAAGTTAATTTCTGGGGGAGGCTTTATAAATGCGCATGAAGTAATTCCTTCTTAGACTATTGACACATCCTGCTCTTCAACAGAAGGGAAAACAGCAAGTCAGACTGTGAAAGACATAGTGGAAACTCATTATTATATTAAGTTCCTTAGTAATAAGAAACAACATAGAAAAGATTCTGCCTTTTCCAGAATTAAGGAAATTAAAGCTAAGTGAGGTTAGCTTTAATCATTGCAAAATGAAGACACACACAATGGGTGTACTAAATATACATGGGTGAAGATTATCCAGCACCTTCTCTCATGTCCCCATTACTGTCTTTCCTCAGAATTATAACCACACTGACATGGGTTAATTCACCTTTATTGTTGTTCTTATATGTAGGAAAATGATCTTTAACTTACATGTTTAGTTTCTCATTATTGTTGGAAATTAACTAGTAAAGGATTCTCTGAACTCAGTAAGTTTACAATGCCACTAATTTAAAATAAAATATTCACTTCCATATCATTAATTTTTATTGTGATCTTATAGCTTGCATGGATGCCAATCTAATTTCCATTTCCTTTTCTTTGCCAGTGAACTAATGAGAAGTACATTTAATTATCTGTGTAATAGTTTGAAAGGGCATAATCGTACTTTGATAACAATCAGAAAGACTATAACTTCATGGCTCTTTCTTTTGCTAGAAATGAAAACTTTCACCATTTCCATCAATACTAGTTAAATGCACAGTACTTGTGACTCTCCAATATATCCTGTTTGGAATGTTCTTACAGTATCTTCACAATGAATATTTCCAACACCGTTTTTCTTTGTTTTTTTTTCTTTAATAAAACTTCCTTTGTTAAGAAGAGTCCTGATGAGTCTTTGCTACCAGCTTGTCGTATGTATAGCATTCAATAGTCACATACTACCATAATCACAAAACTGCCCACAGAGTACGAAATCCCATTTCATAGATGAAGAAAATTAAATTCAGAAATAAAATGATTTTCCTAAAAACGCAGTGTCTACAGAAACTCTCAATTCCTCTTCTCGGTGTTATCAGGTAACTGTGTCCTTTCTTATTATATCTGTCATCTCACACTAACCCAGAACAAGTCTAATAATCCAGATTATTACTCAATTTTAGTCTACCGTAATTATTTATATGACCTGAGTGAAACAACAGTGAACTGTTTCTTAAACTGGTCTATTCATTCATGGTGTTTTCTTACATATCTAAAGCAGTTAATAATGCATCTTTCTTATAAAAATACAGTCAGCTGTGAATCAGAATACATGCACTTTTTACCAAATGCTTGGTAAATAATTGGTAATCAGGTTAAAAAAGTGAAGACTCATTTAACCTCATCCAGCCCTCATCTCCTCTTCTGAATAATTTTAATTCAGAAGAGGAGATAGAAGCTCACTGAGGAATTTGAAGAGGAAAACTTAAAAAATTTCCCTCTTATTTGTCAATGTCATGTCTCTGTTGGGACTGATCTATAAGAAAGTAAGGAGGGAGGTCTCAATGGAATGAGTGGAGACCAAGAACATGTGCATGTACATTACATTTGGAGGCTATGGTGGTGGTTCCTCATGCAATGCCAAGAGCATCAATTTACAAGGGATTGTGATGAACTACAAGTGTGGAGAAGGAATGAGTCAAAGGGGTGTTGGACAGAAAGATGTGACAGCTGCTGGTGATTGAGCATAAATTAGGATTGGAGTCACAGGTGTGCTCAAGGTTTAGTGGAAAAGGGAACCCAGATTGGAAATGCCACAGGGTTGAAATGGGGGAAGTAAGGACTACTCCTTTGAGTTTTAGGTGATGACCATGGGATTAAGTTTCAGACTGGGAATCTAGTAATCACCATAGCAGAGTAACATAAAACTTAACAGAAGTTGATCAAGCAAGAGATGAGCAGAGTTAGACTGAGCTTCTGCAAATCCTGGGTGTGCTCTAGCACAGTGGTCCCAAAACTTTTTGGCACCAAGGACTGGTTTTGTGGAAGACAACTTTTCCAGGGACAGGGAGAGGAAATGGGAAGAGACAGGAGTCAGAGTTCAGGTGGTAATGGGAGTGAAGTTTTGCTCGCTGGCCTGCTACTCTCCTCCTGCTGTGGGACCTGGAGGTTAGGGATCCCTGCTCTAGCTGACTAAGGTCCCTGAGGAGATCATGATTGTAGTGCTGGAAGAGTGGCCTCACAGGGTGATGGACAATTCTGGACATAGACAAGACTCTCCTCAGCCTATGCACACACAGTTCCTTCTCTGCTTTATCTGGTGTGTCCTAGTACTTCTCAGCCACCTCAGACCTTCAAAGTCCAGGTACTCTACCATGAAGAAATAGGAGGCATTGTGTGCCATTTCTGTTCACTCACTTGGACCAAAGTCTTTCTTTATGTTTTTCCCTCTAGTTCTTTGTTTACATTGATGGTAAATTCACATTGCTGGAAACAACTTTAAAGTCCAAGACTTTATTCTCTGTTTTAGAGCCTAACCAAATGGATATGGTTGATCTTACCTTCACATTTATCCATCTTCATGCTCAACTGCTTGGTAATTTACAGTGGTTAATGAATGTTCAGTGGAGGAATGAATGAACAAATAAATGGGCAGAAAATCAAATATTTGAGCAACACTCATACTCATAGAGGTTCAAATAGCATAAGTCAAGGAAGGAAACACAAAAAAAATCATACCATCTTCAAGGGAGGATGAAAGGTAATACCTTCACTATCTTATCCTCTGTGTGGATAATGGGGGAATCCTCGGGTGGCCAGAGAGTCAGCATTTCTGACAAGATCTCGACCTTAAGGTTCCACAGGGAGCACCCCTTAAACAACAAGGCTTTGGCTGACTGTCCTATGCATGTGCCTCTTGTTAATCACAGATGCATGATAGAATGCCAATAGCTCAGACTAACTAATATTTTCTGAATTTCCAAAAAACACTGCAGGTTCAACGGATGCAAATAGGAAAGAAGACCCCCCCCCACCCCGCTAAATTGACGTGATAGAGGAATGAACCATTTATGCAATGTTCAAAGCTGTGGAACTCATTGCTAAGGCTCTAGTTATTAAGGAATCTGCTTCAATGACAATTCTAATATATTATTTACCTCCATTGTTATTTTAGGTAGTTATAATCGCTCTCACTTCCCAATGTGTAATTCAGCTGCTCACTTTTAAGTATCTGTCACTTGCCTCTCAGAGTTACATATATCATTTACTTCCTCAGACCCCCTCAATCCCATTAATTTTTAATTGAATTGTTATTAACCTTCACCAGGGGTAATTATTTCTTTTCTTTGGCTATCTTATTAATTTTCTTTTAATCTTTTTAGGTTCCCTGTTCTCCATTCACATATAATTCTGACATATTTCATTAGTTTGGCAAAGTTGTGAAAAGAAAGTGAGAGAAAGCACACATAGCAGTGCTAAGAATTGTGAGGAACTATTTCATTAACCTTCTAAAGGATGGTGATATTTTACATTTTAACTTACTGTGCATACGAAGACAAGTCCTTCAAGACAACCCACAAAGAAGCTAGCACTACTGAGATATGAGAATAGGGGCTTCCTGATTCTTCCCCTTAAAAAATAAGCCTAAGAGATGAGAGACAGGATGACAAAGACAGTGATTACCTTTGCACAGGTACCCAACTGAGTCTATATAGGGAGCAGTTGCATCAGGCTCACTGGACTTGCACAGATGTAAGGCCTACAGATATTAAGTATTACATATGAAGTAAAACATGTGAGAACTTCTAGAAGGTGACTCTTTCCAGAGTTGGCAAATACACAACAAAGGTAATGAAGATCCAATAATCTCCCAAGAATTCCTTCAGGGTAAAGTCTAAGGCCTAAAGTGGCACATGAGACTCTGCTCCGATTTCTGCACACATGTGCAAACTCTGACTTTGACCTGGACTTACACACATCTTGGCCTTCATCCTTGACAAAGCATTTGTGTTGGTCCAGGTACAGGTGGTATGTTTATTCTTCCATTGCACACAGATCTGAAATAACCTTCCTTTTCTGATCTGCTGGATAGATTTATACTTTCTTGAAGATACCCTCTGAAAACCACTAATTTGTGATGCTTTCTCCAATGGGGAACATCAACTACATCTTCACCTCTCTTTGCTAGCATATTTCATATGTAATTACCTGAGTTCTTACGACATTGCATATGTCTGTCTCAGGATTTTATTTCTGTTAGTATTTCTAGAACCATGACATTCATTCATTGCTCACTGAATGCCTATGAATTAATGTAATAAATGTGTGTAAAAATTACCATTATTACCGATCACTAATTTGAGATTACCTTTTGAATTTAGGATTCCCTACTTTCATTTCCCTCATGGTGGCTCCTTGACAGCATGGGTCCCCAAGGACACCTCACCAGTAGACCTTCACAGGTCACAGCAGGACTGCAACCTTGTTTTAACTGTTCTCTATTCTCAGTCTTTCCTCGTGGCCAATCCTATGCATAATTTTGAAGATTACCTTCCCTGGATACTTATTGCTATCTAAAATGGGATAGCAATCCTTGTTGCCTGTTTGATCAAATATTAACTTAATATTTCATTGCAAGCTCCTCCTCATATAATGTCCTTCACAAGCACCGTTAATGCATGCATTGTTCTGAGCTCAGGTATGAGGTGTTTTCCTTGACAAACACATTGCTTACACAGAGAAACCCCTCCTTACTGATGGCCCTGCAGCTTTCACCTTGTACTCACTTCCTGATCAGTTCTCCTAATATTCTGTCTCATTTAGCAAGGACTGCAGCTGTTTCCTTATCTCATGTGAATTTGTTTTATTCCCCTCTCTTCCATACTATCTCAAGGGTTAGTCAGGAAAAGAGTACAAACTTTTTTTTTTTTTCTGTACCTCTTCCACCTCTTATTTTGCACTTTGCTAGAAGCAGTGTGTATATTTTTTCTGTTTCTTTCTTAATTGTGCACTTTGCTAGGTAATTGTATATACCTTTTTGTATTCCTTCCCTCTCTCCTTTTTTACTTGACTTATTGACAAATGTTCCCCCACATTTTGTTACTTTATGTACACAGGGCATTATGTAACTTCTGTATGAAGGCCTTACTCTCTGCATTGCCTTCTACTTGTTTCTTTTATATGTGTCAATCTATGAGTTGTAAAATGTCACATCAGAAATGAATTTCTATATGGAAAAATCACTGGAGTGTAGTGGGAATATATTGACTGCTATAGGAGTCAGGTCTCATTCCTGCCCTATGAATGATTTGCTGGCAATTACCTTTTATGACCACCTTTTTGTCCATCCGTGAAACAAACAAACAAACAAAAACAAACCATGAATGTTGTGAGAATTAAATGAGTTACAGTGTGTGGGAATATTCATTGAATTAAAAAAAAGCACTTTTAAAGATTTCATTTATTCATTTTTAGAGGCAAAGGGAGGGAGACGAGAGAAAGAGAAACATTCTTGTGTGGCTGCCTCTCGCATGCCCCCTACTAGGGACCTGGCCGGTAGTCCAGGCACATGCCCTTACTGGGAATCCAACCAGAGACCCCTTGCTTTGAAGGTTGGCACTCAATCCACTGAGCCACACCAGCCAGGGCTTTTTAAATTATTTTTAAAAAGACGTTCTGTGAATTTTAATATGCTAATATAAGTAAGGTATTTCTTCTTATTAAGGGCTTAAATTTCTTTTGTAGGTAGGATCTGCGGTGCACAGAGCAGATTGTCAGAAAAGGCTCCCCTAGAGACTTGGTCAAATTTGGTGGGTCATGTTTCCTACAATTTATAAAGTCTTAGCTGCAAAGTCCCATTCCTCAGTTTGTTTTGTGTTTCTCTTTAGGATAGAACTTCTTACCTTGCGATGTAATTTCTGGCAGTGTTTTTCAACGTTTTTAACCTGCTTACCAAACATGCCCTCTTGCAGTCCTAAATCTGCTTTACCAGTATCTGTTGTGCCACATCTATATCCCTGTCATACTTGGAGCTCTCTTTATTCCCCATCGTGCCCACACTTAGTTTCAATGACCTCCGCTTCCCCTTTGCTGGTTCCAAGGAGAAACACACTTTCTGGCCTGCCCCCAAACACATGCCTACAGCTGCCCATGGATCTTCCAGCCAAACCCTTACCTGCCAAGTGCTGCTGGGTGCTGCTCCCATCCTCGGCCTCTCACTGTTGCGTCCGCAGGCTTCTTGGCAGCCGTGAATTCCCTGCCACGATCGAGTCCTTTGTGCTAGCGACACACCCCCACCCCTCTGACAACTCTTCCCCGAGAAATCCCACCCATGGGAGACCCCCTGCAGCAGCACCCTTCCACCAAATCCTGTAGCTTCCTCCCCCAGCGGCAGCCCCCTCGCCAACTATCGCAACCCCCAAGCCCAGTCTGCCTGCGCCTTAGTTCCGGCGGCACCCTCCGCTCTCCCAGCCAGCCCAGCGACCCCCTCTCCAGCTCCCTAACACTTAGAACCACCCTTCCTTATCCTAAGGCTCAGGTGTGTTCACCCGATGGGAGGTCTTTGAAAGTGAGCATTTTCTCCCAGCCTCTGTGTTCCACTAGATCTCAGCCCCAAATCCTGTGCTCACTCCCCGAGTTCGGGGGGTGCAGCGTGGCGTGGCAATGTGGATGGGAACTTGGGGGAGACAGGGCACAGGCTACATCGGTGCACCCCAACAAAGTTTGAATGCCAGTACTTGCATCTCTGGCTCCCCCAAACTTGGCCAACTAGGACCCCGCCTTGCGCTTTCTCATGCCCAGCTCTCCCATCTTCTTGCCGCTGAATGGGGGCAGGGTCACCTCCAGGACTAGGCTGGGCCTCACCCCTTCGCACTCGGATTACCCTGCAGGGTGTGAGCATGACTTCTAAGGGCTCCGCAGTCTGGGCGAGGTGACCAGCTTGCCTGTTGGGTGTAGAGGTGGGGATTCTGTTCAAGACCTCCAGCCGTCCAGGGCCCTTGTCTCCTCCAGGGCGCGGTTCAGTGGAGGCTCTTATCCCAGCCTCTTCTCAGAGGCGCACACCTCTGGCTGTTGTGTGTACTGCTGTGCAGATGTGTGGGGGTCTGCGAGCGCAGATGTGTAGGCACATGCGTGTGTGTGCGAGTACGCCTGGCTGTGTGCAGATTGTGTGCGTGTGTGTACAGATTTGTGTGCTTGTGTGTGCGTGTGCAGATGTATGTGTGGGCCAGAGCGCGTCTGTGTGTGCGCGCGTGCGTCCCAGCCCCAGCCTGGCGCCAGCGGACCCGGAGGAAGACAGGAAGGAGGAGTTATGTAGATTACGAATGAGCGTTCTGGAGGGACGTGAGCCTCAGCGGAGCCTCAGCGGCCTTCCGCAGGAGCCCAGCCGGAGGCGGCGGAGCAGACCACACGCTGGGCAGACTCGCTGGCAGGAAGCTAAAAGAAGTCGGGCGGGGCACTGGGCGACCATGGTGACCGCGGGCCGTTGCTGACCTGACTGCGCTGCTTCAGCTACAGAGCTCGGCCCAGCCCCGGTGGGCGGTGGTGATCGCGGGCTCCTTCCCACCAGGACTTTAGAAAGGAAGCAGGAGGGAGGGAGGAGGGACGGCGCCGGGAACTCTTGAGTCCGCTGGAGCCCAGTCCACTATGATCCTGCTCGCCCTTGGCTCTGGGAGAAGGCTGGATTTCGTGCATCACCCAGGGGCGATTTTTTTGCCAACCTTGCTTTGGATTTTATGTGCTGCTGTCTGCGGAACGGAGCAGTATTTCAATGTGGAGGTAAGCGTACCACGCTGGCAGTCTTCCCCTGGCTGGGCCGCTCCAGATGCGCTTGATTCTCCCGGGACCGGGCTGCCCAGAGCAGCAGGGGTTTGCACGGTGTCTTCTCCAGCCAGATCGAGTTGCGTTTCTTCATCTCGTTGATGGATGGGCGCAGACTAGACCAAGTCCATTATCCCTGTGGCACAAAGGATGCTTCGTGCTCGACCCCGGCGGTACGTCCCGCTGCCACGGCGAGAGGCCGGCGTGGGGTCAGGGAAGCAGCTGCAGTTCATGGTGAAATCAGGACCCAGGACTGGCTGTCTAGCATCCCTGCTGCGTGGGGCATTGTTCCGGGAACCTTCCTCCCATTCTGTGCCTAACAAAGGAGGTGAAAATCAGAATCTGGAAGGCTCGGAGGTGGGGGGAGGGGGGCGATACTGGCTGTGTTTGATCTCATGCTGCTTTGTGACCCGGCACTTGACCAATCTTTTTCTCATTCAGACCTAAGTTAATGCAGGGGAACAGGAGCTGGCAACACAAAGTACGTGGAATAAGCTCTTGTTAAGTGTCCTCTTCCCCTCCCCCGCCTCGAATATGAAAGTGGCCCAATGTAATAGTTCTGAGGTGTGTTTTTAATTTGATTTTACACTATCGTGGCAAAACGGGGAGGTTTTAGACTGGCATTGGCTTTGCTTTGATAGCTTTGGAAACAGACACAAAGTGGAAGGGAACTTAGGGGTAAGGACTTGCCAGACCTCTGTAGAAGTGGCCCCGTTGTCATCAACTCTGCACCAAAGCTAGTGAGGAGCCTGTGTCCATTTGGGCTCTGACCCAGGGTTATCACACACGGTAGAGAAGGCAAGAAGAGGGTCTTGTAAAGAAAATACTCCTTTTTGTTAGGTCTCTGTCTTCTGACATCTCATAAAAATTAGGGGTAACTCTGAAGAATTGTTGATTTTTTTAATCTTGAATTGTTGATCCTTCAAAGCTCACTATCATTTTGTTGTGAGTGTGTTTGCAAAATTGCAGGACCTGTTGCAGTATGTGAACAGGCTTCACTTCATGGAACATATTTACATATGAAGTGTGCCTAAGTGCCATGTGAAAGGGTACATGCTGATGTCATTTCTCTGTGTTTACAGAAATAATTGTCAGGGTTCCATGTTATAAGTGTGGGTTGGTAGATAAACAAAGTATTTGAAAAAGTAACAACCATTATGGAATGACTTAAAGAAAATAACATATGATAAGAATGATTATATTATGCAAAAACCCCAGTGTGAAAAGCAAAGTTTAACCCTTTTGGAAAATGCCACTTTATTTTTATGGATAGGGAGAGAGATGGAAAGGGAATAAATGTCCAAATTGTTCTTGATAGCAAATTCGAACTTGTGGAATTACATTCCACGCCACAGATGGATGTTTGTATCTAATACTTAAGAGATAATGTAATGTTGAAACAAAGACGTACTTAGTTCATAGTTCATTGGTTCATAGTTCATCCACTGCAGGATGAAAGTGGTAGGCTGTCATTTATAGTGTTATAAACAGACAGTGCTGTTGATGAAGGGGATGAGGTGGACACAAGGAAGTGCTAGGTTTTCTCTTGCTGGCTGTGGCCTGGGAGGCCTGCCTGCTTGGAAAAGGCTTAGATTTTTTTGCAGACATTCCTTGCAGACATCAGCGTTTTCGGGCTAAACATGCATTTGATTATATTCCTTCATAGTTTGAATCACTTAATTCAATCAGATATTATTATGCAAGAAAAAGTTATGATTTTACCCCCAAAACTTTAATTTTAAATTTCCATGATAGTTTCCTTTTTTAAAGATATATGTGAAAAATGATTTATGGGAAAATTAGCTTTTTCACATTTTTAGAGCATTTAAGTTATTTCATCCATATTTATTATACAATGCAAAGATTATGAAAGATGAGGTGTGTGTCATCTGACACCTTAAAAAGCTTTTCTAATGGAGATTTTGTAATGATTTAGAGTAGGTTATGTTTCATTGCATTTTTCTTAAGCGGTTTTCTTTAAAGCACATGAGCATATCCTTATTTGGGTTAATATACTTCCTGATATATAATGACAGCCTCTCTTTTTTCCAATCATAAATGTAGCTTTTGGTTAATTCACCATACTGTAAAGACTGTGGGATGACAGAATATTCTCTGAAATGAATCTCCGACCAATTCACTTTTATTAGATGCTTCATTTTGGTAGGAAACAATAATTGGAAACATAGGCCATTACATTTTTCTTCAGAAAAGGCACTTAGATTGTGTTTCTTGTTCTTGGTTGCAAGGCCTACACTGGCAGTACTTCATTTGATTGATTGTCAAGGACAGTCTTAAAATAAGAAACAGTAATGGTAACAATCATGCATGAAGCTCATATGATTGTAATTTTTTGGTAGCAAGCATGCTAAGTTGTTATAGTTGGAAGGCAGCTCTGAGAGATGCTTTTTCTGCTGACCACTGAGATTTCAATGCTTTATTTCTCACCCAAATTCACAATTGGTGGGACCCCTATCCTTTTTATCTCTGTAATTTAAGATTTAAAAACCTGTTCTCCTGGAGGTCAGGAATTGGGTAGAAATATTCATGTTAACACTTTCCTGTCTAAATTTTAAAAGTACAAACATTCAAAATTGTCCATCATCAGAGCAGAAGATATTTTTAATATGTGTATGAAAACCTGTCACAGAGAGAAAATGCATTTTGTTACTTTGTTTGTTTTTGTTTTTAAGAAGCAAAAGGAACATGCACAGCTGAGGAAGGGTCAGACTCTGCAGGAGACACAGTTCACTCCTACCTCAGGTATTGCAGGCAGGCCCTTGTGAATGCCATATTTCAGTGCACATCTGTTTAAAGGGTTTTGTATGTCAGGGAGTGGGCCTTCCATGTGTAAGAATTAGCGGGTGCACAGGAGCACATTGTTAGTAGTGACTGCAAGGCAGGCTGCTGTCATTGGACAGCACTTGCGTCACAGCTGGTCATTGGTCGGGAAGGATAGTGTGTTGGCAAAGAATCATGTTGTAAGCTCTAAAAATCGTTTTGTCTGTAGAATAATTTTCTTGTATAATTTTTATGATCCTGGGCTGGCTGGCTGGCTTGTTTTCCTTCTTTCTTTCTTGTATACTGCAAACGTGTTTGTGGTGAAATTTGAGACTATAGTTCATGATAGTAATAACTTTCAGCTTCAACTTTGATAGGTTGTTAAATGTTAAATAAATGAACCATGTGTAATTAAACAATTAAAGTTTAATTGTTAACCATAACATTTAACAATTAAATGTTAAATGAACCATGTATTTTATGATTTTTAAAACAATACTACACATTTCTAGTGAGAAAAATTATTTAAGTGAATATAATAGTAAAATAAAACATAATTCTCTGAATAATGCACTTATCAAAGCATAAGAAGATGATTACTTTTTGGACCAAACTCTTTAAATATTTTATTTATTTATTTTCAGAGAGAGGAGAAGGGAAGAGAGAAAGAGCAATGTATGGTTGCCTCTCACATGGCCCTCACAGGGGACCTGGCCTGCAACCCAGGCTTGTACCCCAACTGGGAATTGAACCGGGACCCTCTGGTTCCCAGCCTGTGCTCAATCCACTGAGCTACACCAGCCGGGCTGGACAAAACTCTTAATAAAGGAAAAATGATTTTGTTGTTCTTAATTAAAAAAAGAAGTGAGACTGGATTTCAAAATGATATTTTATGACAAGCACTGTATCCTACATTTTCCTTTTTCTTGATATATATATGTGTATATATATACCTGATTTAGTATTTATTTACTTTCATATGATTCATCTGAATCTACTTAAAAGGTCAGCATTTGCTTGGAGTAGCTGTGTGCTGCATGTATATTTGATAGTGAAACATTCCAGAGAGAAAAATTTGTATTCTGCAGATTTTAAAATATGATATGTTGAGGCCACTTTTTTCTTATTTCCTGTTTCCTCCTCGTGCCTGTGATCAACATTATTTCATTTATGGAAGCATGGTTTCCCTAAGATCTGGTTAACCTCCTTGAGGTCAGGGACACTGTGACTATATCCCATAGTTTATGCTGGTCAATGGCAGGGCCTGTGTGAGTGATTCATAAAGGTTTCTATGTGCTGCCATACCCCAAGCTTTTCTAGACACCCACAGAATGTGTTCAGATGCACATAGGGCCAAGGACACTGACCACGAGATCAGGAGGCTCCACAGTCCTCAGTTCCCAGCTGCTCCTGTGTGATCCTCCTAAACCATTTGGCTGCTTAGGGCCTGGTCAGGAAGCCCAGATTCAGGTTATTTGTGAAGCCAGTACAGGTAAGCAGATGCCAGAGAGGCAGGTTGTCTTCTTATCTCCATGAGAAATCCACAGAGAAGAGCCTGCCAAGTTCAACCTGTCTATACGGCTGGGTTTTCTCTGTTAGTCTCCTCTCCCTGTCATGGAAAGACATAATTGGCTTCAATAACACTGTTTTTAAAGTTTTTTTTTTTAATTTTTTGATTTTAGATAGAGGGGAAGGGAGGGAGAAAGAATGGGAGAGAAACATCAATATGAGAGAGAAACATTGTTTGGTTGCCTTTTGTACGTGCCCCAACCAGGGACCAAACCTGCAACCCAGGCATGTGCCCTGATTGGGAATTGAACCCTCAGCCTTTAAGTTTGTGGGACAATGCCCAACCAACTGTGCCATACCAGACTGGGCTTTCCTATCTCCCCTCCCCTCCCCCTCCTCTCCTCTCCTCTCCTCTCCCCTTCCCTCTTCTCTTATCTCCTCTTTTCTTTTCTTTTTCTCCCTTCCTTCCTTCCTTCCTTCCTTCCTTCCTTCCTTCCTTTCTTTTCTTTTCTTTCTTTTCTTTCTTTTCTTTCTTTTCTTTCTTTCTTTCTTTCTTTCTTTCTTTCTTTCTTTCTTTCTTGTTCTTTTTTATGTCTGGAGTCAGGTTGAAAGCAACAGATCTAAAGTTTCTATTTTTCCTTATTCATGCTATTTTAGGGTTATTAACTAGAAAATGTTAATGCATTCATTCAGTGGTATAGTTCTTTTCTCTGAAGTTGGCTTAATCAATTACTTTATGCAAATTTATCTCACTGCCTACTTTAAGTGTACCTGTTCAGAATACTTGGTAAATAACCAATTGCAATTATTTGGGGACCAAAAAAGAGCTGTTGAGCATTTGAATCAATTGGTTAAATTTACTCAATGTCAGAAGAGAAAAATTTTTTCAGGCTCCTTCAGGAACTTTCTGATCCTTCAGCATGTATTTTAAATTGAGAAAGTCATTTTTTTATGTTACTTTCCATCATGATTTATTTTAAATATCAGTGAATGAAATTATATCCATAACGTTTCTTATTGTGGAGTAGTGTAGAGATTAAGAACACCAAAATGCTTGAATTTTAATCTCAGTCCTTCAATTTACAAGTAAATTATTAAGTTAACAACAAACACATTAATTAATCTATGTGAGCCTTATTCTGCACATCTGCAAATTGAGGATCCTAACAATATCTGCCTCATAAAGTTGCTTTGATGATTACATGATTATACATATATCACATTAGAGAGATGAATGGATGGATAGATAGATGCATACAGAGATAGATAGATAGATACAAAGAAAAATGATTAGATATTTGTAGATAGGAACATGCCTTTGCATAGTTAAAATCTCAATACTTTTTTATTTTTTAATTTTTATTATTTTAAAATATATTTTAACCCTCAACTGAGAATATGTTTATTGATTTTAGAGAGAGAGGGAGAGATGCACAAATACAGACAGACAGACATGATGTGAGAAACATTGACTGGTTGCCTCTTGTATATGCCCCACCTAATGATCTAACCTGTAACCTTTTGGTGCACTGGAAGATGCTCCATCTAAGGAGCCACCCAACCAGAAAAAGTTGTCATTATCATTAGTGAAAAATAAATGCTGATTTAAAAGTAACTGGTATGATAGCATCTAATTATGTAAAAGGACATACCAGCTGGTCTAAGATTTTCTTTTAATGCCTTTTTTATTTTTGAAAAGTGTAATATACCGAAAGTCAACCAAGCCAACACCAGTACATTTTCTTCCCATGGGTTTTTTCTTAGACAGTTTAGTTCAGCAATGTGATTTTCACATTTTGTCTTGTCATCTGTTACTATCATAGAATGTCAAATTCAACTCACACCTTCTTTTGCAAGACTGAGCTTGCTGAAATCTGAGCATTTGAATCAGTTGGTTAAATTTACTCAATGTCAGAAGAGAAAAATTTTTTCATGCTCCTTCAAGAACTTTCTGATCCTTCTGCATGTATTTTAAACTGAGAAAGTAATTTTTTATGTTACTTTCCATCATGATTTATTTTAAATATCAGTGAATGCAGTCATATCCATTACATTTCTTTTTGTGGAGTAGTACCACCACAATACCATGAAATATAATACCATGAAAGATAAATAGGCCTTTATGATTTGATGGCCTATTTCTTTTCATTGACTTGAGGTTTACCTGCCTCTTATTCACAGAGTAGGATTCCATATATAACTTAAGCCAGCTGTGGGTTACACCCCAAATTCAGAGCATAAAAGTCTTTTTATGGGAGAGAAGGAGAAGGATGGGCAAAAAAGATGTTAAATTTTTTTTGCAATGACAATGCATTATTTTGAGAAAACAATGCTCTTGTCCATTTACTGTTGGGAATAGAAGATAACTGGCAGTGTAGCATGATGATCCCAGGACACAGGACAAGACAAGTGGGCTTTAACTTCAGTTCTGCACTAACATAGCATTGATCTTGGATAAGTCATTTCTTCATTGCTTTTACCTGCAAAAATGAGAATTCAACAAACTGTCATGAGAGCCATTTCCAATTTTGAAATTCTATTCTATTTAGCCTCTAGGCTTTAATTTGTATAGTGAAAGAGAGAAAATGCACCCATTTATCCTCTAATTTTTTTAATCCTCACCCAAGGATATGTTTATTGATTTATAGAGAGAAAGGAAACGGAGGGCAGGAGGGAGAGGGGAGAGAGAGAGATGGATAGATAGATAGAGGAAGAGAGAGAAATCGATATGAGAGAGAAACATTAATTGGTTAACTCCTGTACATGTCCCAAACAGAGTTTGAATCCTCAACCTAGGTGTGCTCCCTGACTGGGAATCAAACCCACAAACTTTAGCTCTACGAGACTGTGTTTAAACCAACTGAGTCATCTGGGCAGGGGTACCCTATAAATTTTGAGGCAACTGGATCACAAAGGTGGAGTGTTTATATTTTTTTTTCTGAAATGCATGTAGTGAAACACAGAATGTGTGGCTTCTAGCGAAGGTTTGTCATCATCTTTAGTGATGCAGGGTGCTCCATTTTGGAAATAATGCTACCCTTCTTCTGATAGTAAAAACATTGACAGCAAATTATATGTAATTTTAAAATCAATTTTTTACCAAGGTAGTTTAATGTTAAAAAACATGGCTTGATTAAAAGTTTAATGTTAAAAGTTTAATGTTAAAAACATGGCTTGATTTTTTTTGCAAAATATATATTATTTATAAGTGGAATTTTAATTATAAAAAGGCAAGTTGGAATAAGACCAAAACCTGATTTTTTTTTTGGGGGGGGTGTGTGGGAAGGGTCTTGAAATTCAAATCCATCTATCTATCTATCATTGAAAATACAGACATAGTTTATAGTGAGATGAAGTACTTATACTGCATGTCCTTTTTGCCCATGTAGAAAATAATTTTGGCACATGGCTCTTTGAGGATTATTTCTGTTCTTTACAACACATTTGACTCTGGCTGCAAAAAAAATCAGATTGCATGTATTTATAAAATATGCAGCTGATGTGAATAGCAAAAATATTTCATGTTACAAGGATAAAATACTAAATAACAATATGTGTGATACTTAATTTTTTTGCCTTCTTTTTGTTTTTCTTGGGAAAGGTATTTATAGATTTTACAGTTATTCATGAAACCATATGTGATGGTCGCTACCTGTCATTTAGGGTTCTGAAAAGATGTTCTTTGTTCGTGTCTTACCATGACCGTTTGGCACAGGCATCCTGGGGTCTTGATCTGTGGACTGTCTCCATGAGCCACATACCAGGAACTAAGCCAAGAAAGTCAGAGTGATGCTGCCTTCCATTAAGTGACCTGAGGTGTAGTATATAAAGGGAGGTTAGGGGGCGCTGTTGATTTGTCCATGGTTGCCAGTGGAGTGGCAGGACCTGGTTTTTTATCAAGGAGACTGAGGGCAATCAGTGTCTTCAAGGAAATCAGTGAATGCATAGTTTATGATTTAAGATGTGAACTGGGTTTTTTGAAAGCCACTTAATAGCAGTGATTGCATATTTTGATGAACTGAGAGGAAATTAACACTTTGTGGGGAGGGTTGGAGCTCTGTGTGTGACAGTGTGACAAAAACTCACTGAGGACTGCTTGCCATGTGCCTCATTTTAGGTGTGGAATAGGTTGGCAACTGTACACTATAGTGACCAGAGTGATTCTTTTATACTTATTTTAGCTAAAACAACTGATGAAGTAATTGTAGTCTTATAGTTTATTAAAAGTAGGATGAATTTAATTTGATCATGCCTCTTAGACTATGTAGAGCAAACATCCCATTTTCAATGCTTTTGAGACTAAAGTTATTTTATTTCTTTATGTTTACCGTAAAACCTTATTGAATAAATATTTTCAACAAAAGCAGATTTTAAAATATAGGTTTTACCCATTTCTCTTTTTAAAAATATGTAAGGAATGAGCCACAACCATGTGAAACAGTATTTTTTTTCCTTTAATGGGAACCTTGCAGATTATATGACTCTGATGAAGGGCAGCAGGATAAGAAAAGGCCATCACTAATGCATTGGGGATTGCCAGCATTAAGATATTATTATCCACTTATAAGCATCATTCAGATTTTTAGTGTTTTTAATCTAGTCAGTTAACTGAAATACAGATAAGTGAAGTAAGCCATGTTCTTGCAGACACAGATTCTCAGGAGCAATGGTCCCTTGAGTGGTGTATTCAGAAGACCAAGCAAACCCAAATGACCTCATTAGGGAATGGGACTTCATATTGATTTCCTTGTGTTTCAGTAAAAGGGAAAGCACTGCCCCTTTTACAAGGAAGTTGGGTACTTTATTGAACTTAATCTAATGTTCCCCAATTAGATGCGCTTGGGGTGATGTCAGCGGCACGCTGCTGTTCAGAGCCCAAGTCATGTCATTGGGGGCACTTTTTCCAAGGGAACTTTCCACAGTGAATTCATACCATGTGTTAATGGTTTCCCACTGCTTGTAAGGATTGGAGACTTGGATCTGAGTTAGAGGGTCTGATGTCTGTGCAGTCATCCCGTCTTCAATGTTGCCCTACAACTCCTGCTCATGGTCCTGCCCGCTTCTTCCTTTGGGGTCTGGAGGGACTTCATGTTTCAGTTCTATCTCAGACACCAGGTTTGGAAAATGGGGAACATTTCATGAGAAGCCACAGTTCCAGCCCCTCTTCCATTGTAAATAAAGTAGACTGGACTCAGATTACTTCCAGTATCCAATGTGTGCACAATGACTTAGTTGAAATTGAGAACAAACCTACAACCCTCCCCGCCCCCCAGGTACAGATAACATTTGTGTGGAGGGCTGAGTACTTTAATGTTGCAACAGCTCAGTTCATAAAACTCAGCCAACCTCTGCCTAAGGATGGATTGACATTGAGCACTGGTTCCACAGGTGATTCAAGCACATTACCCTAGCAACCTCTGTCTGCTTTTGACCAATCATAAGTGGATTTGTGACATTTATGACTTGCCCGTGGTGCAAGTTTGTAATGCCAGCACTGAGACAGTGACAAGCCATCTCCTTACGTCAGGCTAGGGTATGTTATTCCTGGTGACAACTGGTGTACAGAAACAATGATACACTGGTTTCATTGTCTAAATTAGGGTCAAAATAACCTGGAAAATGGGAATGCTTGGTATTGACTTTGACCACCTTTTTTATTGATAATTAACAGTTGTTGTCATTTTCCATGTACATGATTTGTTCATATATAACTTATTTACACGTCATTGCAGTCTGTAAGTTAGCCTTTTTGTTTCACTCTCACAAATGAGGACTCTGAGGCTTAGAGAGGTTAGGAGTTGCCAAGGCCTATGGGGAGCAGTCCAGCATCAGCCTCAGGCAGTCTGAACAGCAACAGCTCGTACCCAGGGTTCCAAGTGAGAATTAACATCCAGGTTCCAGACAAACAGTGAGATCTAGCTCCATCACTGTCTTTTTAGTGTACATGAAAAAGAGCTATCCCTGTGCACAATGCACTTGATCTTAGCCAAAAGTCCGAGAAGTGATCCCCTGTGCACAATGAAAGTGCTGGTCTATACAACACAGTCTTGCCTGTTAACAACTGAGTAGGCTACTGTGGGTTTGGGTTGTTGGTTCTAGACCAATTTTGTGCTGACCAAGATAGTTTTATATTTACATATTAGAAAATTGGCAACCTAGGTTAAATTACATATGATAGTAAATATGGCATAATCTTAGATTACATATAATATTAAAGTAATCATAATATCACATTCCTCAACTATTTGTCATGTTGCAGTTAACCAGTAAATGTGATTTTCAATGATCCCCAATTCAAGGGCTGTTAAGATCAAAGAGGTCAAAGATCATGGGTTGAGATAAGTAACCAACTCATGGTTTATCCTCCTCCCTGAAATAACCAAAAAGAAAATTGAAACAGTGGTTTACACGTCACTGGATGTCAGGTGATGAACAGTGGTCATCCCTGAGGGATCGGAAACAAACAAGGAGAGCCCTGTGGTTGTTTCAGTTTATCTTGAGAGAATTTCCAGACAATAGTACTGGGAGCACAAGTTAAGTGGGACAGATTCCCTGAGTTAAGAAGTTGGAACTGGGAGGATGGGGAGACCATGGTGGTGAGAATTTCACATGTTGGTATACCCGATAACAGAGTTGCCCAGAGCCAGTTCACTGCAGATCTATGGGGAGGTCCCCTTGAGCACTCATTTGAGAACTTACCTGCTCATTCCTGTGAAGTAATGTCTGGGGGCTAGAGAAAGAGTCATTCCAAAGGATTAGGGGGGACAATGCTTGGTATTCACATGGGGCAGGGATAGTGCCCATCCCATCAGCCAGACTGGAGGCCTTATCTTTTCCAGGGAAATGGTAGAGTCATCTTCCTCATCAGTGGAAAAATGCCCTGGACTGGAAAATGCTCCAGTCCTGCTTAAAAAGTTTAAGAAGCAGGATATGAAAGGATCAGACTGTAAGGTACTCAGTTACTTCTCAGAACAAAGCTCAATAAGATGAACAGAAATATAGAGATATCCAGCACCTAGCAAGTTAAAGTTCATAATGTCTTGTATCCAATTAAAAAAAAAAATCACCATGCACGCAAAGAAGCAGAGAAACACAACTGAGGAGGAAAAATGTCAGTCTGTCCAGACTGAAACAGAATTGGCAGAGGTGTGAGATTTAGCAGACAAGAATGTTAACAGTGATTATATGTATTCTTTGTTAAAAAAAATTGAGACATGGAAGATAATGAAAAGGAATCGAATTGAACTTTTAGACATCAAAACTACAGTATGTGAGGTTAAAGATGGACTCGAAATTGACATTATTGAAGGAAAAACAAAGTAAACTTGAAGTTAGCAATAGAAGTTATTCAGAGTGAAACACAGAGAGAAAAGGATATTTAAAAAGCCAACAGAACATCAGTGATACATGGGACACTATATGCTATATGTGTAATTGAAGTCCCTGCAAGGTGAGAGGTAGCGTATTTGAAGATATAATGAGAAAAGTTTTTCTTAATTAAGTTGAAAATTCATAAGCTCGTGTATCCAAGAAAATCAATGACTCTCAAGCACAAGACACATGAAAAAAATGATACCATAATCAAATTGCTCAGGTGATTGACAAGGAGAAAATATTAAAAAGCAGAGGGAAAAAGAGGTACCTTACATACAGAGGAACAAAAAAATGACAGATTTTTTTTGTCAGAAATAATACAAACAAGAAGATGCTATGTGAACATCTTGGAAATGCCAAAAGTGGAAAAAACTGTTAACTTGGAATTTTATACTCAGTGAAAGTATCTTTAAAGAATGAAGGCAAAGTAAAACTTTTTTTCAGGCATACAGAGGCTGAAAGTTTTCATCACCAGTACACTAGCACAACATGAAATGTTAAATGCAGTCCCAAACCTAGAGACAGCCCAGGGTCCATCCACACACACATGAACAACCTATACAGAGCCCTCCATGTGACAGAGTATGCCTCAGGCATGATACACAGCACAGCATGAATGAATCTCAAAATCACTGTGAGTGAATAGAGCTAGACAAAAGGTACACATACTTGAGATTCTATTTACATGAAATGATAGCAAAAAATATTAGTCTATAGCAATAGAAAGCAGATCTATGCTTGCCTGGGACCCAAGGTGGGGAAGCGGGACTTTGATGATGGGTGAGGAGCTTCACTACTTTGATTGTGATGATGGTCTCACAGTGTATGCCAAAACTTAGTAGTACATTGAATGTGTAATCCAGTTCTTAGTACAGAGTAATCAATTTAAATTACCCCTGTGGACACAGACAGGTGGGAGGTAGCTTAACTGAGGTGGATAAAAGTTGCAATATGCCTACTGAACATTGGGTTGATCAGGGGTTGGTGCTGGGCAATGTCTTACTCTATAATACTCCTTTGGTCAGTGCTGTGGGTTCCTATGACCGAAAATACCTACTAGGAGACTACTGCCACTGTTTTTCTCAAGTTCACTTCCCTTTGCTCAGCTCTAGCCTGCATTATTTTGTCTTCTTAACCTCATTGACATGCCATTCTCACTGTGTCTATGGCCAATTCTTTCTTCTGTCCCCTGAGAGTCTCCTATCAGTGTCCTGGCACCACCCACTGCTTTGGTGTTCAGCTTAGAAGAGTGGGCAACATACCCCCAGCTTTCTGCCCCTCCTCTGCAGGTTTTAATCAGTTGTCTCCTTTCCTAGAAGGTGCATCTTCAGTGTGTTCACGTACTGTGTGTACTTGGCTGTAGCCTCTTCTGAGCTTCTGTATCTGGTCTGGATATCTTATGTTTCCATGGCCAGCAGGGACTTTCATACTTAGTCCCCACCCTTTTTCTAGCCCCTGTCCCCTATGATATATAGCCTGGTGGTCCTCAAAATAAAGATCCTTGTTTAGGTATAAAAATTATTGATAACCATGAAGAGCGTTTATTATGTGGTTTATATCTGTATATATTTATAGTACTAGACAATTAAATTTGTAGAACTTTAAAATATTATTTAGAAATTCATTAAAAAGAATATTTATATTAATGTAGATAACATTTTTATGAAAAATAAATTTTATAGAAAAATAGTAAACATACATTGTTTTACATTTTTCCAAATACCTTTAATAACTGGCTTGACAAAAGATAGCTCAATTCTCATAATTGTTTCTGCTCTCACACTTGCAATATTATAAACCATGGAGTGTCTGTCAACTGCAAGCAAATGAAAGTGAAAAGGAAAATGTTATCATATTAAAATAGTTTTGACTTAGCCAAATGCTCTGAGAGTTTTAGGACCCCCAGAGGTTCCTGGACCAGACTTTGAGGAGCAAGGTTTTAGCAGTCACAGTGTTTCCTCTTTTCCTCCTCCATACACCAAAGTCCATCTCCCTTAGAGTCCTCATCAAAATACCTCATGCTTTCTCTTCCTCCCACCCTTTTGGATGTCCCTAGTACCCTGCAGACATCTGGACTGCTCTAGTCCCCATCCTTACCCCACCAAGAATGAGCCCACGATGCTTTGGTAATAACCTGCTTTACACTCTCTTCAAAGTACCTTTCATAATTATAATTAGAGTGTTTTACTTCATGTCAAAGTTGGATACTGATGTTTGTGTATAAAACCAAAGGCTCCCTGTTGAAGTTATGCGGAACATTCGTTAATGCCTTATTCATGGCTAAGACTTGGCACTGGGGCACTCAGAAGCCAAATGTCAACTTCTTTCGTGTCTCCTCCTTTCAGTTTTGACCTTCCTATCTCTGGAACCATGGAGGAGAAAGTCATATTAACTAGGGGAGAAATTTCAGGGGACTTGAATTAAGTATGTTTTCTCTTTTTGCCTGGAGCATATAGTTATGGTTCAATTTGTTATGTTAGAGTAATTTGAATGCGTCTGCAGAAAATCTGTTGTAAGGTTTCTGTGTGAAAGATTCATTCTGTCTCTCACAGTCCATTGCAGCTTGATGATGAGATAGATTATACATGCTGTGGTCCTGTGTGTCTCATAGCCTAACGATGCCTTGCACAAAATGGAGTGAGTACAATAGATTCACTGAGGGAATGAATGAGTTATACCATCCCTATTTATAGGTGTTATTTTCAAGTTTACTATTTGTTTCAGTTACTTCATTAAAAATATTTAACTTGTACTTATTAAAAGTCATGTTTATCTTTGTTATTAATGGTCAGCTAGTGAGTAGCTTGGACTAATGGAATTTTTCTAGACATGTCTCTCATGTTATATCAGTATTTCTGGTGTAAATAAGCGTTGCTGTTTTTTTTTTTTTTCCTATTTTCCTTCACTGATAGAACATTTATATTAATACCTATTGGCTGGGAATTAAAACTGTTACAAAATTGGTCACTTTTTTCAACAGTGTATGTCGGAACACTTAGGGAAAATATAAAAGAAAAATAATCTTTTTCAAGTTCAGTGACTTCAGTTGTAGTTATTACTATTAATAGACAACAACTTCCCCAGTTTTCAGGAAAAAGTAAAAACAATTTTACTTTTATTTCCCTGGACATCTTAACTCATTTCAGTGCATCTTTTTGGTACATAGATGATGATAACTTAATATGCTTCTACTTTTGCATCCAATATCATGTGACACCTGAAGAGTATATAGTCACCTAATAATTTCAACTTCTTTTAAATAACTTACATTAAAGTTGGATCATGTTTAGTGTTCTAACAGCACAATATTGAAGGCCCATGAAGAACTGACTCGAGAGATGTTAAGAGTTTGGTGCGTATTCTCTTACTGAGCACCTGCACTGGTGATTGGCAGGATAGGAACAGAGTAGACACTAGACTTTCTTCTATCTTTTGTTGAAGCACGCCCTGTCTGTATGGATCATATCTGTAGCAGGAGGAAAGTGCACCCCCTGAATGTTTAAACAGTCCTTTACTCACTTTTGCATTTAAAGGAAAATGAGTCTCTATTATAACATCACATTGGGAATGGCAAAACTTAATGTGCCTATTGGTTGAGGACAGGAATTTGCCCAAGGCTTATTGATTTCATCCTTTTATTTTTTAATAGTTTCTTTTCTTCTTGTTGTTTAACTTCCAGAAATTTTCTGGACACACGCGCGCACACACACAAGCATACCCTCACTCAAAATTCATTCATTTCTTCTGTTGAAGCACATTACTTAAAGTGTTCTGTACATTTTTTAACATAATAATGTATTCTGGAGAACTTTTCATATAGAAAAATTTAGTATGTATAGAACAACTTTATACTTCTATGGTAACTTATAACTTAGATGAGAATTTATTTAACTGTAGCCTAATTGCTGGACAAGCGATTATTTTTCAAGGTTGTTTTTATTATGAACAATAATTTGTGATGCTTACTTAAGCATGTGTGAGGCTAACAAAATTTCTAAAAGCGGGATTGCTGGATTAATGACTGTATTTATTTATCATTTTGATGGAGTCTGCAAATTGCTGCCCCCAAAATACATCAATTTATAATTTACCAATAGTGCTTGAGCATGGTTGATTTCACACACCCTGCTAGTACTTTAAATTTTTTTCCTAATGTGATGAGTGAAAAATTAAGTTTATGCAAAATTAATGTCCATATTTTGCACTCTAAAAGTACTTTAATCCATTCAAATGTTTTTATTATTAGAACTGCTTTTTCCTGCCTTTCTTTATTTTGTCTTTTCTTTCTTACTGATTTACAATAGTATTATATATATTATTAACAAAACTGACCCATTCATTGTCATGCATAGTAAAAAGAAGTATTGATGTTTTGATTTGGCTAATTATTTTTTTCAGATTAGTCATTTATAATGCACCTTTTAATTTTGTATTATACTTCCAGAAATCTCCAGCATTTCAAAACTGCTTCTAATATAAATTGTTTCTTTCTCCCTCTCTCTCTCTTTCTTTTTAATTAAAATCTTGAATTTAATACTTTCGGGGAGGCACTGACATTGGAATCTAACACATTTTCCCTCAAACTGACTAACAGGTGCTTTAGCACTGTATATTGATTGAGTAATACATCTTTTCCTATGTACACTTAGGTCTTATTGAGAACTGCCAACTATAAAATGGCTTCAGACAACTTTGATTTGATCTGATGAACCCTCGTGAGGGTGGACTGGGCAGCTCTGCTGATATACCTCACGTGCTATGGCAGCCACAAGGGATGGCACTTAATGTCAGACTTGTAACTAGAAATCAGTCTCTTCTGACCACATTCTTTTGCCTGAAAGCATCGATTTTGCAGCAAGCCCAAGGTCTAGGAGCTTGGACCTAACACTGCTTCTGATAAGGCCAGGACAGGGGTGTGGAAGGAGGAGGAGTAAAGAGCTGGAAGGAGTTAGGATCAGGGAGTGTTTTCTGCTGTAGAGTTGTTTCCTACTTGGAGACTCTATTGATCATGAGTGAAGTTTCAGTGGAGAAGAGTTAAGATGTGTAATCAAGCACTAGCTGCTCAGGACAATAAGGGACAGAGATGAAAATAAACGAGGCAGAGGTTAGAGCCTGGATGACTGAGGACAACACAAGCTAAGAGGCTTAAGGTTGGGTTGAAACAATCATTTTTGACTTATACTCAATATTTGTACTTAAGAGGGGAGAAATGAACAACTTTTTTTCTCCAGAAGATTTTTCACTTCATTTTATTTGAGATGTGTCATCCAAGGGCTGAGGCTGTTGTTTTTTGCCCCCTATTTTTTTTCCATAATCTTGATTAATGCTTTTGTAGATGAGGAATCTGTGGACCTGGCTGTTGACTTGACTTTAGAATGGGCATCACAGAATGTTCGTGGTGGCAGCTGAGCAGAACCAGGCCTTTGGACATCAATGTTCTTGTGAGAGTGACAAGGAAGAGAACTAGTGTCTGAAATGGGCATTCTGCTAGGGTGTCACTGCTCAAATACAGATATTATCATTGTGCTGGATGATTGATAGATGTTACTTTATTATATTTCGATTTTTGCCCACTGCTGACAAAAATACCTTGTGAAACAATAACAAGTTTTAGCCATTTGAATATTGATGTATAAATTTACTATTTATGTATTTCCTAAAAGCCAGTTGAATGGTGCAAAGGGATAAAGAAAATATTAGGACATTACTAAATGCCTTCTAAATTTAGACTTTGACAAATTACTTCTGTCTCAAATAATTTTATTGGAGTTATGCTAAGATGTTCATACTGTAGGCATGAGTCAGTCATCACAGTTCTAGGCACTTAAATAAGAGCATCTTTGTTTCCTCTTGGTTGAAATGTATCTGTAATATTACATTTAAACACATTTTCTAACTATATACACACAATGTCATAGCCATGCATATATCTCTGTGTTCCTGCAGAACAAGAGAGAATACAGCATATGTATGCATAAATTGAAAGAGAGCTTTCTGAGTGATTTGGGAAATAAATCAGCTTGTCATGTCTATCTTTGGATTTTTATCTTATTTTTAAACTTTGTAGCAAATAATTCAGAGTGATATTAAAAGCATGTCTTCATGCTTCCAGGAAAACTGTAACAGGAGTATCAGACATGTCAGCCCTTGGGATTCTTCTTTTTTTTGTCTTAAATATAAGTGTTATTGTAATTATAAATCTCAGAGAGGCAGAGAAGATGAGGTGGTCACAGAGGAGATGAGAGAAGGCTGAGAAAGGCCTTTTCTTTAATCCACACATATTCCCTAGAAGAATTAGAGTTGCTGGAAGGAATATGTGTCCTTTGTTCTAGAATTCTTGGCTGAAGCCTAGTGAGAGGGAACCCTAGTCTTTTGTCGACCTTGGTTTAAAAGAAAGGATGATATTGTTTTTATGGCAAAGTAGAGTAAATGATTTATTAAACTTTAATGCCTTAATATCAAGCAAAAATAAAGATGCAGGTGATACCTCCTCTCACATTAATCTTTCAATTCCTGTCTTTCCTGGCGTTTAAACAAACGCATAGAAAATAGTAAAACTTGTGATTTTTGTTTTTTTCCATCTGCCGTTGTTTTGAAGTCATTTTTGTGCTTGTGACTGAAGGTGTGTTATTAGCTGGAAGAAAAGTCACTTAAAAGAACAAGCCTTTGATGTCCAGGCTTCTTTTGTCAACCCTAGGGGATGCTGAGGCTTATATTCTCTCTCTCTCTCTCTCTCTCTCTCTGTGTGTCTAATGGGAGCTGGTATGATGGATCTATACCATTTAGGTCTCATAATTTTTGGGTAATATTTTCATAGAGAAAGCTTGAGTTTTAAACTTGAAGGTACACAAGAGTTGAGTAAAATTCCCAAAGTTTTTGCTTATGGGCTGGATTCTTTATTTTCTTTATGAAGGTGGTGGTTGATCTTGTGGACATACTGGCCTCTTTTCTAAAGAGACCACTTGCATGTGCTGGGCTTACAGACATTTCCATGACCTTCACTAGGGGGAAAGATGTCTAGTGACTGTGCAGTCCAGTTTGTGTTGTATCATAGACACACAAGAGTGACGTTGTGGCCTGTGCTAGGAGCTGGTCTGAACAGACAAGGAGGCAACAGTGAATGCACACAGGAGGGAGTATGCCTGGGTCTGAAGTTTGAAACACAGTTAGTTCATATATAGACTCGGTCATGGGAGTTAGTGAGGAATGGCTTTGTGATGAGGAAGGGCTCTTACCTGGTTTCCCAGGTACATTTGACTATTTTTTTTAAAGTCACCATTTCAGGATATCTTATAGTCTAATAATATTGTTATAAATCACCTCAAACTGACTCATTGGAAGAAGTAATGGCAGTTTAGTTCTCAGATGACAGACATGTTGGTGAAAGTGTGATAGGGAGGCAGATGTGTCACTGTTGTGTGAAAGGGAGATCTGGGTGTTTTGTCAAGTCTCCTCTGCACTGAGGAGGAGGCGATGGTAAATGGGCCCAGCTCCTGCACCCCTCCCTTTCTAGCTGGTTCCTCCTGGTGGTTCTGGATAGAGGACTGGGGCATGAGGTTTACATTAATTAAAGAGTTTAGAGTTGGCAAGACTTTTCATTTTTTGTCTCTTCAATATCATATGGATACAGATGGTTAAACAAAAACGTGAAACAAGAGTTTAGATATTGCTCCCTGAAGAGAAGAAGCTAGCCATGAAAAAATGAGCTGATATCTTTGCAGCAGACTGTCTTCAAACTGGAAACAGATGCTTAAGATCAGGAGTGTAGGTGAACAGGACTAAGTGCTGGCTGAAGGAGTTCTACTTCATGCCTCTTCCCATTGTACCTTCCCCTCAATGGAAGGTCATCTCTATCTCTGCACTGACTTTAAAGGGTTCAATTTTAAAAAAAAAAAGCACCAGGTTTCCACCAAGAAAGCTACAGTCTACACATACAGTGTTAGAAATGAGCAAAGACAGCTTTACCTATAAATTGTCCATTGGGGTGAGGGCTTCATCTGCGGCCTCCCCCTCCCCTACCCCTGTTCACCATGGATGAGAATAAGTCTACCAAGGTATGATCTGCTTGGGGAGGAAAGGTGGCAGATCTCTCAAAGGAGAAGGGCCAAGAGCCTGTTCCTCAATGGGTTTTTATTGGGTTTAATTTGCATAGGAATACAGGGTGTATAAGTAAAGCTCATCAGTCATTGTCAGGCAGTAATGATCAAACCATAGATAACATTCAAAGAACTATGAGGGCTTCTTTTGAGTCAGGGTCAGATAACTAAAGGGCCATAAAACTTTGAGGAAACAAACTCATTTCATGTTTGGACCCTTTTCATTTAAATTGAGGGTATTAGCAAAGCAGGTTTCACAGGATTTTATGCATTCTTTCTTAGGCCTGATTGCCTCGGGGAGGCTGTCCCTTCCAGCACAGGGCTGCACCCACCTCTGGCATTGTCTCAAGCTTAAGTCAGGCAGAGGAAGTAAGGCAGCCAAGAGATTAGGAGACTTCTTGCAGACAGAGTGAGGACTCAGGCTATGTCAAAACCAAGGGGCAAGGGTCCATCATCCCCTTTTTCTATAGCTCCCCAAGTCCTTCCCTGAGGACCCCTTTGTCACAGTGCCTGTATTAATTCATCTCTCCTTTGAGGAATCTTACCCATCATTGGCTAACTGGCCATGGATGCGGGTCAAGCAGGGTGAAGTAAAGGGGGCAGAGGTGGTGCCCCTGCCAGGGAGATAAGCTTTGTCTCCTTAGTGGCTTAGGGTCCCAAGACTCTCACTCAGCCTTAGCCATGGGGGGTTAAAGCTTCTGAAATGAGGCAGGGCAGTTCCCAATGGTCCATTTAAAAATATTCAGCAGATCCATTTAAAATGAATTATAATCAGGATTTTAATAAATAGCAGAACTAAATCATTCTCACCTCAGACACACAAAATAAGAGGTAACTATGTGAGGTGATATATATTTTAATTATGTTGATCTTGGTAATCATTCCACCATGTATGTATACAGCAAATCATCATGTTGTACACTTTAAATGTGTACAGTAATGTTTGTCAATTATTCCTCAATAAAGTTATAAAATATCCAAATTAAAAAAGAAAATAAATTTGATTTTCAAACTATGTGTTCATACTCTGTATGTGTTTGAAGTGAGATATCAGTTGTATAGTCATAGAGTAACACTCATTTTTTTTGTACAATAAGTAGCACTCTGCAGAGACTTGTCATCAGTGCTAAAGTTTTGGTCACCATCTTTTGCTGTCACTTGCTGTATCATGGAGCTGTGGGTTTCAGAGAGTGAATGGGCCACCCACAGGGACTATGGACAGTGCTGAGTCCTTGCTTCCTTCCTTGGAATGAACATTTCAAGTGATATGAGGTAGACCTTCCAGTTCCAGGTTTTGAGAAGTGCCAATTTCCCCTTGGTGGCTGTGGTGTCACCATCAACCTGGCTCTGGGAAGCACTGTTACAGAATCTCCTTAAGGACTGTGATCTGAGCAGGGGCACATTTCTCCCTCTAAATTAAAGTTAGGTTTATTGGCCTGTGATTCTCTGGTTCACCTCTTACCCCCTGTAAACTTGGAAATCAGATGCAGAACATTTTCTGCTTCCGAGGCTGTACCTAGAGGTGTGGATGGACCCTTCTCTCATTTTCCGTAACCTGGTATGTAGGGAAGGGAGGCAGGAATGTTTTAGGGCCAGTCCAAGTTTTACCAGAAAGTACTCACAAAGTTCCTGCTATGTTTGTTCTCCTGTTTTCCTAATACTGACCTTGAAGTGGCTTCCCCTCATCTCTCTTTGGCTTCTACCCCTGTGCCCAGGCACAGGGAGAATTCAGCTTCCTATTCCACTCTGTTCACCATCACCTCCTTTCTTCTCCACCCTTTCTGAAAGGCCTTTGCTTCCTGTATGATTGAATGTGCTGAAGTCACTTGCATATAGTGGACTTGTCATGTTTAGTTTTGTTGAATATTTTTTTTCTCCAGTTGTCTTCATAGACTTGACTTTTTTGCTTTGAAAAATAGCCAGTATTTATTGAACACTTTGCAAATTTGCCTGACCCGTGCTAAATGTTTCATATTATTATATTCCATTTTTAACTCTCTGAGGTGTATAAAATATCATTACCACACTCTTTATATAGACAAGAAAACTGAGGTCACAGAGAAGTTTAGAAACTTGTGAATCAATACACGTGAAAGCTGAGACTTAACTGCAGACAGTGCAGATGTATAGCACACTAGACTGAGCACAGCACCAAGCACCATATGGCACTGTGGACCATAGGGCACTGAGCACCACATGGCAACAAGTACCACTTGGCACCAAGAATTTGAAAATATCTTTTGATAGACTCAGTCCCTTTGGAAGACAAGAGATCATCACTCAGAAACATTTAAAATTGTTCTTTAAGGTATAAGGTATGCTCTCCATTGTGTAAGGTTTTCTCTGAAAGTCTCTGAATACAGAGTATATTGGCTCTGTCCATCCACAGGTATACTCGTATATCATCTTTCTCATCCATCTGTTCTGTCTTCTTCAACTTCATATGTGGTGGATTGCTTCTGCTATAGCACTGTGCACCCACTGTTACTCAGCTGTTCTTTCCTTCATGAGCTTTTGGAGAACCAGTATTCTAGATTCCAGAGGTAAGCAATCACATATTTGGTTATAGATGGAAAATGGGAACTTGGTCTGAAGTGTATCTTCCAAATAAGGAGAGATTGATTTAAATCCAGAAGTAATGTAGAAGAAGCATGTGTCCTTCTGAATTATGGATCACCCCGGGGAGTGGGTAGGAGGTTTGGTTCCTGTGCCCTTAAAGGCATATCCCACAACATGCCCAATGTTTTCTAAGATGGATGGACTATTATTGTACCATCAATCCCTTGAAAATAAGAATTGAACCTTACTTGGATGTTTCCCTCTTGTATATCATTGCAAATAGTGAAAATGTTAGGTCCAATGAAAGGAAATACAGCCCCAAACACACACATACATGCACACACACATGCACATACACAAACATGCTAAGACACACATGCACACACAATGCAAATGAACACACAATACAAATGCACACATACACAGGGACACAGACACACACAAAATTATTTTTTTCTTGAAGAACAATATAAAAAGTTTAGAAACATGGAGATTATAAAGAAGAAAACAACAGTGGCTCTTATTCTTATGAACTTGGTTATTTTCTTTTCAGTCTTCCCTCTATGTGGTTGCCTTGGGCTTCCTGCCCCCAGCCACACTGTCTGACTGCTGGGTGAGGTCTCTCTGGCTGTCTGAGCAGTGGACCAACTGGGGGCCATCAGCTGGGAACTGTGTCCCACCCCTAGCATGTCTGTGGCATGGCCCTTCTTCCATTCCTTACCTGCAAATGGAAATAGTCTGGTTTCTTATGGAACTCTCTCCTAGGCCTGAGAGGGCAGGATTTTCCGTGACCTCTTTCTCCCCCACAACCCTGCAGAAGGTGTCTAGTAACCATTTGTTGAATGAAAGGAGAAACACATGTGAATAAAAGAATTAGAGAATAGAGAATAAAAAAATGCATCTTCATCCACATCTCTGGTTATATCCTAGACGTAAAGTCCTAGAATGTGTAACTACTAAGTTAGAGTGGGCATTTTCTATTTGATGCATTAATAAACACTGTTTTCCTGAAAGGTGGCACACATTTTTATGCTCGAAAGAATAAATATAAGGATTTCTGTTTTACCTCATCCTCATCAACATCAATTTTTATATTAAAAACTCTTTGCCTATTTTGGGGGTAGAAAAAATGGACACTCTTCATTTTTTCTGCAGTGTCACTGCACTTGAAGATGAGATAGTAAGTGAGCAGTCCATAGCTGTGGAATATGCACCTGCACACCTCGGGGGCGTGCTTAATCAACCTCTGTATGAGGTTAAGGAGTCTTAGGATGATCCCAACGCTGCTTGAAATACTTGGTGTCAACAACTGGTTATCCTCTGATCTAGCATCTTGTGCTTTGGCCTTTTTACAAAAACTGTTATATCCTGTGAAAGATGTGTGCTAATTCCTGCAAATACTTAATTACATTTGTAAGAACTGTGTTTCACGAAATCTCAGAGACATGTTAATTGCATAATCTCCCAAGCTTACTTGGAATTGTCATTATTGTTGGAATGGTTACCTTAGTTATTTCAACCTCTGAAATATATGATGTTTATTGAGAATGAGTATATGACTGCCTTGGGCCACACTCAGCAGACTTGTGACTTGAATTCATGAGTCTGTGAGTTAGTGTTGGCCAAATGCTGCTGTGCTGACATTGTTTATAGGCAGCCTCAGCACTGAAATGTGTTCACGGAATCGAGGGCTGCGTTTCTATACAGTGTCATGTTTGAAATGTATGAATATCATCACTCATTCAAGAAGCTCAGGCCCTGACTGGTGTAGCTCAGTGGATTGAGCGCGGGCTGGGAACCAGACGGTCCCAGTTTTATTCCCGGTCGGGTCACATGCCAGGGTTGCGGGCTAGGTCCCCAGGGCCGTGTGAGAGGCAACCATACATTGCTGTTTCTCCCTCTCTTTCTCCCTCCCTTCTCCTTTCTCTAAAATAAATAAATAAAATCTTAAAAAAAAAAAAAAAAGAAGCTCGGGCATCCTCTGAAACTTGACCAACCTGGATATTATTCTCTTTCATTTAGCATTTAAATGGCCTTAAGGAAATAATGTAACTACTTTGATTCACAGTTTCTTTACCTGTAAAATAAGGCTAACACTAATACTTACTCAGAATCTTGTTATGATGGTAACACACAAATGCCTGATCAATCAAAGCTTTGGGCCCCTTATCTGACACACAGGCCATGACTGATAGACATTAGCTATTGTCCAGTGTCATGAACGATGCCTTGTTCAGAAAGGTACCCAAGAAATTTTTTGTTGAAAGGATATGCTTGTTCAGCAAATAATTTAGGGCCCTACAGTTCAGTTATCTAGTCATGTGTCCCTTACTTTGTTCCACAAATATGAACGGAGTGCCCACTATATTCCAGGTACTCAAGTAGGTCCATGGGCCCCAAGAGTGGCTTGGTCTGTCTCTGTATCATGTCAAGAGGTTGAAGCAGAGAATACATGTAAATTAAACCAAGAGAAACTTAATGATGTGTTAGGTACTGTGATGAGGATGCACTTGATGGAATGAAAACTAATCGTTGCTTTGATCTAGCCATGACAGGCTTCTCCTAACAAGTGACATGTGATTGTTTCTAAAGAATGGCAAGATTATGTATTGAAAATATGAGGAGTGTGGAGTGCTTTCCAGGCCCCTCAGGTAACACAGAGAAGGGCTGGGAGGAATGGTGCTGAGAGCAGAGGGCTGGTGGGAAGCTCACATGGCTGGAATTCAGAGAGACCTGTGATAGGGTTTAGGCTGGGGTAGGACAGTACAGAGCTTGTTAGGTGACTTTGACTTTGCTCTAGGAGCAGTGAAAACCCTTGTGAAGTCATGTGGAAAGGGAGTTCTGGTTTATGTTGCAGTGGGAAGAAAGGCTTGTAGTTGGGGCCAGAGTGGATATAGGTGAACCAGATGGGGAGATAGTGCTGGGCTAAGGCTGTGGCACTGAAGCTGGAAGGGAGAGGGACATTTAAGATGTAAAATCAACAAGTACTTGGTTAAATAAATGTCCTTTCCAACAAATATTTTAGGGCCTTACAATTCATTTATCCAGTCATGTGTCCATTATGTGTTCCACAGGTAGTCCTGGTGGTCCAACCATGGAGATGGAGGAGGAAGTTATACCCAAACTAAGTTCCAGGTCTCAGCTTCATGATACAGTTGAATGATAGTGACATTAACTGAGGCCAGGAACACTTTCCTAAGAGCAAGATTAGAGGAAAGCTAGGAGAAAATCAGAAGTCGGATTTGGAAAATAGAGTTTAAGGCATTTGTAGGAAATGATAAGAAAACAATTTTTTTATCCTTACCTGAGGCTATAGTTACTGACTTTTTTAGGGAGAGAGGAAGAGAAATAGAGAAAAAAGAAACATTGATGTGAGAGAGAAACATCGATGAAATGGTTGCCTCCTGCATGTGCCACTACCAGGAAATGGACAGGCAACTTTTTTGGTGCATGGGATGACGCTCCAAGCAACTGAGCCACTGGTCAGGGCTAGAAAGCAATTTTTAATACTTACTAAGTTCAAAGGTAAGTTTTGGCTAGACTGTCACATATAAATATGTAAGTCCAAAATGCACAGGTAGTAACCAAAGTGAAGGGCCTGAAAAAGATTACCTGTGAGGGAAGGGAAATAAAGCATGATATGAAATCAGGAGAGGACCTATGGGGAGCCCTCAGGCCATTATACTGAATGGCTTTGTGTTGTCAAAAGAACACACAAAAGATACAGAAAAGAGGAACCTAGAGAGACTAGAAAAAAACGAAAAGTGTTCTGTACTGAGGATAGGTGGGTATAGTCTAGTCTGCCTCTAAGAAGTGAGGGTGTTCACTAAAGTCTTCAGGGTGGACCACCTGTCCTCAAGAAGGGCACCCTGACTGAGTGAGGGTGTGAGAAAACACACCTTGGGAATAAAAATTTGGCATTGAGGAGAAAGAGGAAGAGTGTCACTGCAGGAGGGTGGAGGTGACAGCTGCATATTTTGTTTTTAAGTGACTGATGCTTGAGTGTGTTTAAAAACTATGGTGAAATCTCTGGACACAGATGCGGGGGTGGTTGTGTGACAGTGTCAATGCCACTGACAGGACACTTAAAATGGTCACAATGGTGAAGTATATGTTTTGCATTTATTCACTACAATAATAAAAAAAAGTAAAGCCCTTGAAAGGATCCAGTTGAGAGGGAGGGGTGACATGGACAATAAGGAGATAATCATAAGTTTTTATCTCTCACTTGGACAAGAAGGGGATGAGACCCCACATGGTCACAGGAATTTGCTCATCTTTCATAAGAAAGTGGGAAAATGAAGGGTGTTGGGGGAATAGCGTCTTTGAGTTGTATTGTCTAACAGGCCTTGGGGAGGAAGTGAATGGTGAGAGAGATAAAAGCAGTCCTTGTTTGTCTGGAACTTACTGTCTGTCAGAGAGATAGTTAAATAAGAAATACCAGTACCATATGCTAAATGCTGTCACAAGAAAATAAACCAGCGATGGGAGCCTGTTAATAGGGATGTATAATAAAGGCTATCAAGTCAGCCAAGTGTACCCTAAAGAAATAGCATTAAGGTGCAGCCTCATGGCTGAGCAGGAATTAGTGAGGTGGAAACTCTGAGGTGGGGAGTGTTATTGGCAGAGATAATTAAAAACAAAACAAACAAAAACATAGCAGTACCCTTAGGAGGAAGAGGGATTGGAAGCATTTGAATTCATGGCTGGTGGAAGTGGAGTTATTTTTGGATCATTAATGTGAACGTGTGGCTGTAGAGAAGTTGGTGCACACATCATCATGGCACTGTGCTGGGCTCCTGGCATCCCCACTGCCTGTCCTCTGCTTTTCAGGGCACTGTCAAGTGCTACATTCACACTGGTTTTAAGTCCACAACGGGTTGTGTTGGAAAGAGCGCAGGATGAAGAATCAGCAGACATACATCTAGTCCTGACTGGACCCTTCATGGTTTATGAGGTCTTGGATACATTATTTAAGTTCTCTCTTAAATTCATTGTCATCATTGCAGATGGAAGGGTATAAGTTACCTGACCCTTCCAATTCTTCAAACTAAATGGTTATAACTGTTATTGTTGTTCTAGGCTAGATATGCACATCTCAACACATACCACATTGGCAAGACAGTCAGATGTCTGCAGAAACTAATCAAGAGCTATTGTCCCCGCCCAGGCTGCTGTTCTGGGATACACAAGCAGCATCTTTTGTCAGAGCTCTGAGGCTGGGGTGGCGAACTGTCACTGTGTGAGCTCAGGGTGTCACATCTCTGGCTACCCTGATAACCTAGTGCCGGCACCTGCCGCCGTTTCATGTTACTTTCACGAAAACCTTGAATGAACTATTACATTAATGGTATCATCGTACATATTTTCTGAGAAAATATTGTTTATGGGCCAAAGTGGGTGATGCTTCAAGACATGGATTTACTCTTAACCATAATCATAAATTGTTTCAACCTTTATTCAGTGCTCAAAAACAAAATAGTTAGTGTAATGGCAGGTTTCGAAAACTGTAATAGCCTGATTTGGTAGTGTTAAAGTAGGAGGAAAAAATAATAAAGAAGGAAAGAAGTAGGCAAGGAAAACTTGAGTCCTGTCATTTTGTTTCCAGTAATCTGGTCTCGGTTATAATAAGATCCATTTTCATCTTGAGCCCTGTTGCCTTTCACGATGGGACTATATTGGAGAAGAGCATTTCTACTCCTCTACTGTTTATTAAATAATCTACTTCAGTGAACCAAGAATCTGTTGCCAACTGAACCAGGGCCAGAGTGCTGTGCATGAGGGATGCTTCTAATTAAAGGCAATGAATAAATGCCTTTGTGTCAGAATTTCCTATTGATACCACATCACTTGAAACAATCCATATATAAAAGAGAAAGCCATGGAATGTTACCAACACAAATTCAGTGCAAGGATCTTGAATAATATTAAAGATATACTGTTATATATTTAATATATAAAATGTATTGAAATAATAATATATGGAACCAAGGGAAACTCAGCCCAGGAATATGAAGGTTAAAATAATAAATATGTTAATATCATGCACTGTAGTAATAGATTACAGGGAAAGACTACACTGTCCTTGCGAAGAATGCCAAAAGGCTTTTGACAAATTAATTTCCTCAACTATTTAGTTTTTAGAAAAAAAAACACTTTAGTAGGATTCAGTTACATGGCTGCCTCCTTAATAAGCCTATTTATTTACCTTCATCAAAAAACAGTGATTTAGTAGAATCATTTTTAGTTAATTCTGAATAAAACAACCCCAAAGAGACTATGTTCATTATTATTAATATTGTTCTAGAGGCTCCAATGTAATTAGAAACATGGAAGAAATAGGCGTATGTGTATATTGGAAAAAGGATGACATACTCAACACTAATCATCTATAATATAACTCTCTTCCTGGGAAATTCAGTAGAGTACATTGAATAAATATTTATAGTTTTCCATTCACTATATTTTAAACTCATTGTTTGCACATCGAAAAACCCTGTATGTTTAAATATTTATTGTAATTTCCTACTGAAGACTGTTACTATTTCTTTAAAACAAACTATGTAGCATTTTAGTTACCAAAGAACAGGAAGAACCATTTGTGCAACACTTAAAACCCTGCTGTAAGATTAGTGACATTTCAAAATTATGTATTAAAGTCTCCTCAAGCTTCCATTTTTTTTCAGAATGCTGAGCCATCTAGAAACATTTCACTTGGGTGCTTTTGGAGGCTGAGTCATTTTTTCAGGTAGAACTGTCACAAGTTCCTGATGTGACTTGTGCAGGACTTCCAAGATTGGTGTTCCCAACTGATGTCTCATCCTTTCCACTACCTCATGGTCCTTGGAAGTGAGCAGCCCACTGAAGTCATTGCGGCACTAAAATGTGATGTACCCAGTCATAGAACCTGACACTTCCCATGCAGTGGGTGTGTCCTCACCACCCATCACAAGCCTCAAACTTTAAATTCTTGACATGGACTCAGTGTGACTGGGTGGCAGGGGGAGTCAGAGTAAACAGGTTCCAGGACATCCTACAATGCAGGCTTCAGGAATTTATTTGCTCTGAGTATGGTTGAAAAAATGTGTGGAGAAACAGATTTAAGGGGTCAGTGATGACAATTGTGTGTCCTTTGTGGACTTTGTCCCCAAGTATTTTTAGCCATTTTGCCTGTCACATTCAGAATTTCAGGCACATGTAACCTAGTTTTACTTCGGTGGTTTAAGAATAGTTAGTCAATACATATTGCACATGTTCTTTGCCTAAAGTATATGTATTTTACTCTGTTAAACCTTCCTTATTGAAGATGTGCAGTACATTTTGGGAAATTCAGTGCTGTTAGTAGTGCTGGGCGAGATCTTATGAATACCTTCTAATAGCACTACATTAAATATCAGTGTATGTGTGACTGCATACCAGTGAGTGACTGCATACCAGTGAGTGACTGCCTACTGGGGTGGACCTGCTTTTTGTAGTTTCTCAAAATCAAAACTAAAGGATCATTCTGAGAATGCATGGGACCCATGGTGAGGACATCGAACTATTCTTATCATTGAAATAAGTGTGTGGAAGCTTATTCTCTCCATCGTTACTCTTACCTGGCACAGGTGTGGTAAGAGTTCTTTCCATGTCAATCTGCTGTGTCCACAGAGATGCCAACTGTGTAATGTACTTCTTAGCAATACT
>PVJI01016560.1:0-37952 GCA_004026765.1 Micronycteris hirsuta | reverse complement strand
ATGGTATATGTTTCCATTTGTTTGTGTCTTCCATGATTTCTCTCTTCAGTGTTGTGTAGTTTTCTGAGTACAGGTCTTTTACCTCCTTGGTGAGGTTTATTCCCAGGTATTTTATTTTTTTTGTTGCTATATCAAATGGGATTTTTTCCCTGATTTCTGTTTCTGCTGTTTCACTGTTGGCATACAAGAATGCCTTTGATTTCTGGATATTGACTTTATATCCTGCTGTCTTGCCAAATTCAATTATTAGATCGAGTAGTTTTTTGACCGAGTCTATAGGATTTTCTAAGTATACTATCATGTCGTCTGCAAACAACAACAGTTTTGTTTCGTCCTTTCCAATTTGGATGCCTTTTATTTCTTTTTCTTGTCTGATTGCTGTGGCCAAAACTTCCAGAACTATGTTGAATAGAAGTGGTGATAGTGGGCAACCTTGTCTTGTTCCTGACCTTAGTGGGAAAGATTTTAGTTTTTGTCAATTGAGTATAATGTTCGCTGTAGGTTTCTCATATATGGCCTTTATTATGTTGAGGAATGCTCCCTCTATTCCCACTTTGCTAAGTGTTTTTATCATAAATGGATGCTGTACCTTATCGAATGCTTTTTCTGCATCTATTGATATGATCATGTGATTTTTGTCTTTTCTTTTGTTTATGTGATATATTACGCTTATTGTTTTGCGAATGTTGTACCATCCTTGCATCCCTGGGATGAAACCTACTTGGTCATGGTGAATGGGATATGGGGGTTTATATTTTCTTGGGTAGCTCACCCAGGACCCTCTGGATTGAAAATTCCTCTTGATTTTTATGTATTTTTTATTTTTTTAAAGATTTTATTTATTTATTTTCAGAGAGAGGAGAAGGGGGGGAGAAAGAGCAATGTATGGTTGCCTCTCACATGGCCCTCATTGGGGACCTGGCCTGCAACCCAGGCATGTGCCTCTACTGGGAGTCCAACCGGGACCCTCTGGTTCCCAGCCCGCGCTCAATCCACTGAGCTACTCTAGCTGGGCCTGAAAATTCCTCTTGATTTTTAGAACACAAGAGACCTCTCCAGAAGACCAGTCCAGCTATGTAATATGAAAAATAGACATTTATTGAAGATAGAAGATACAAGAAACATTGTACATAGGACAATGATGCCTTAGTCCCCTTCAGAGTAGGCACCTTGGGACCTCACACAGTTTTCCCAATTGCCATCAGCTGCCCTGTCATATTTTCCTGAATTTCACTGATGTTCTGAAATCTCTTCCTTTTCAAAGGTGATTTTAGTTTTGGGAAAAGCCAGAAATTGCAGGGCACCAAATCTGGGCTGTAGCGGGGCTGAGTCACCTGGGTGATTTGGTGTTTTGCCAAACAACTCTGCATGAGATGTTATGCATGAGTGGGTGTGTTGTTATGATAAGGCTGCCAATCACCGGTGGCCCATAGCTGCAGCCTTCTGAATCATCTGAATAGTTTCCACAGAGGAATGTTCAAGGTTAATGCAAAATTTGAGGCAGATTCATTCATTGCTCTATTTGCTCAGTCATATGAATGTGATGGCCACATAGTACACATGCTCACTCAATGATGAGCACCCCCACTGACTAGTACAGTGAAGTCATCATTGTTTATGCATGTGCATTCCAGTCCACTCTCCTAGACTGCCAGGTTACATCCATGTTGTGCAAAATATTCTTATATTAACAATGGCTGGATTTTTTCTGGAAAGACCTTCCTAAGGTATGACTTATAAGCATGTACTTCAAAATCAAATTCTCCTTTATATTTCTGTTGTTGAGGGTATCTACTTGGGGGCTGGCTGACATCCCCTGGTGGTATGATGAGTAGAAGGAGGTGTGGAGGAAGAAGTCTGCCGTGCATCTCTGGAATGCTCAGTGGCTGGAGCACTAAGGAGGTGTTCCGGGCAACCAAAAGTAAAGTGTGGCAGAGGCCCTTCTTCATGCTTTGATCCTAACCAGTGCCTCCTAGGTGGTGAGAAAGGACGCAGCAGAGAAGTTAATATGTTGTTGTATTCTTGCAGGAACTCTCATGACTGTGTAGTGTGAGATCGCTAAGGCCAATGTAGCGACCACTTGTAAAAGTAATTACAAGATGAGAGAAAGGATACTTTTGCTACTACGGCTGTGAAAACTAATTAATTCAACAAACATTCATTGAACAAGTAAATACATAGCAAGCACCATAAAGTATGAGTCTTGAGGGATACAAGTGATAAAAATATACCCTTCAAGAATTTTTATTGTTTATTCTATTACAGTTGTCCCAATTTTCCCCTTTTGCCGCCCACCACCCATTCTACCTCTCTAGCCCACAGTCAGTCCCCTCTCCATGTCCATGTATCTTCATGCATGTTCTTTCAATAGTCCCTTCCCCTTTCTTCCACCATTACCCCTCCTTCCTTCCCTCCTACAGCTATCAGTCTGTTCCATGTTTCCATGTCTCTGGTTCCATTTTTCTTGTTAGTTTATATAAAAATAATGCTCTTGCTTTGTGTTGAGCATTTGGGAGATATGGGAAGGAGATAGGGTACAGTGGAGACAATGACCAAAATACCAATTTTGCTATATTACAAGGCCAGTGATATGATAGAGAGCTAGTGAAAAGGATTATGGGAATGCAGAAGACATGCCATATGGAATTGACTAAAGTTTCAAAGATAAGATTGGTCTTGAGGTGATCTGAAGGATGAGCCTGGCCAATAAAAAAAATTGGGAGACATCCAGCTTCCAGGCAGGGGACACACCAGGTATCCAGAGACCTCAGTGGCTTTCATGTGTTGAGAGCTATTTGGCATCTGGAGTGGCTGAACGCTTAGATGCAAGGTGGGGAGGAAACAGACATGGGGTTATTGGAAAGGTAGTTTGGGCCAGATGGGAGGGCCTCCAAAGCCATGGTCAGGAGTCTAGGTTTTACAGGAAAGGGAACAAGGAGCCCTGGAAGCCCTTTTGAGTTCAGGGGTGATCTTGTTATAAGACATCATGGAGGGGGGACTTCCAGCCAAGATGGAGGAGTAGGTAGACATGCTGTGCCTCCTTGCACAACCGAAAGTCGGAAAACAACAACTTAAAAACAAAAAACAACCAGAAGTGACAGAAAATCAAACTTTATGGAAGTCTGACAACCAAAGAGTTAAAGACACATTCATCCAGACCGGTAAGCGGGGTGTAGCGGGGCGCACGGGGAGACGGTGGTTTGTGAATCCTGGAGCGCAACGCTGAAACCGGGCATGCAACACTGAAACAGGCTGGGGGGACCTTGGCTGGCAGACTGTCCCCAGCGGGTCCTAGGCCAGTGGAGCAGACAGATACACTGGGAGAAAAAGTTGAGGAGTGGAGCAGATCGTGAAGCCCAGGGGCCCAGCAAGGGGAAATGAAGGCTCAAGCCACCAGTTGAAAACACCTGTGGAGGTGGAGGTGGCAGCGGGAGGAACTCCCAGCCCCACAGGAGAGTTCATTGTAGAGACCCACAGGGACTTGGAACTACACAGGCCCACCCACCTGGGAATCAGCATAGAAGGGCCCAATTTGCTTTTAGATCTCTGGAATGCTCAGTGGCTGGAGCACCAATGAGGTGCTCAACGGGGGAAGTGACTGAGAGCTGGCAGAGAGTGGAGCAGGCGCCATTGTTCCCTCTCAGGCTCTGCCTCCACAGGCAGCGTCACAACACAGTGACATGCGTTGCCCCATCCTGGTGAACACCTAAGGCTCCACCCTCTATACATAACAGGCACACCAAGGGGAGGAAAAAAATGCCCCAAATGAAAGAGGAGATCAAAACTCCAGAAAAAGTATAACTAAGCGACAAAGGGATAGCCAGCCTATCAGATGCACAGTTCAAAACACTGGTAATCAGGATGCTCACAGGATTGGTTGAATTTGGTCGCAAATTAGATGAAAAAATGAAGACTATGCTAAGAGAAATAAGGGAAAATGTACAGGGAACCAATGGTGATGGGAAGGAAACTGGGACTCAAATCAGCGGTGTGGACCAGAAGGAAGAAAAAAACATTCAACAAAAAAGAATGAAGAAACAAGAATTCAAAAAAATGAGGAGAGGCTTAGGAACCTCCAGGACATCTTTAAACATCCCAGTGTCCGAGTCATAGGGGTACCAGAAGGAGAAGAGGAAGATTGAGGGATTGAAAACTTAGTTGAACAAATAATGAAGGAGAACTTCTCCAAGCTGGTGAAGGAAATAGACTTCCAGGAAGTCCAGTAAGCTCAGAGAGTCCCAAAGAAGTTGGACCCAAAGAGGAACACACCAAGGCACATCATAATTACATTACCCAAGATTAAAAATAAGGAGAGAATCTTAGAAGCAGCAAGAGAAAAGAAGACAGTTACCTACAATGGAGTTCCCATAAGACTCAGCTGATTTATCGAAAGAGACCTTTCAGGCAAGGAAGGGCTGGGAAGAAGTATACCAAGTCATGAAAGGCAAGGATCTACATCCAAGAATACTCCATTCAGCAAAACTTTCATTTAGAATAGAAGGGCAGATAAAGTGCTTCTCAGATAAGGTCAAGTTCAAGGAGTTCATCATCTCCCAGCCTTTATTATATGCAATGTTAAAGGGATTTATATAAGACATGGAGGGATGTCAACAGGGGAGTTGGAGGGGGAGAGAGGGGGGAAAAGTACAGAAAATAAGTAGCATAAATGGTAGGTAGAAAACAGACAGGGGGAGGTTAAGAATAGTATAGGAAATGTAGAAGCCAAAGAACTTCTGGGTACGACCCATGGACAAAAACTAAAGGGTGGGGAGTGGGGGGGTGTGGGGGAAGAGGGGGATAAAGGGAGGGGGGAATGGGGCAACTGTAATAGCATAATCAATAAAGTATATTTTTAAAAAAGACATCATGGAGGGAATGTGGAGTATGGTATATGACATTGCATGAGTCTGGGGACAGGTCTTGAAGCAGTCGATGTGTGACCAAAGAATCTGAACTTGTTCAGTTGCATTGGAGAGAGAATGGAAGAGGGGTCCATTGGTGAATTCTTCCAACCCCTCCCACCAAGACTATTTTTTAGATTTTATTTATTTATTTTTAGAGAGAGGGGAAATGAGGGAGCGAAACATCATTGTGAGAATGAAGCATCGATCAGCTCTCACACATTCCCAGCTGGGGACCTGGCATGCAATCCAGGCATGTGCCCTGACTAGGAATCGAACCAGTGACCCTTTGGTTCGCAGGCCAGCACTCAATCCACTGAGCTACACCAGACAGGGCCCACCAAGGCTTTTTAAATTTTAAAATCGTTCTAAGGAAGTCTTTAAAAAATACTTGAAAGAGAGAAACTTATTCAGACCCTTTGAACAGTTCTGAAAATTTACTACATTTCAGCCAGGAAAGAAAGTATATCAGGCAAACTGGAACGGGTGTGGACTGATTACTCAGCACAGTCACTTAATCTTTCAGAATTAGGTAGGAGGGAAGCTATTTTAGTGGCCTTCAATCTTCTTCCAGAACTTTGTCCAGGATCTTCTCAAATGGTCTGTGAATTTTTCTGATTCATATCCAGCACCCCGACAGTTTAGTGTACATCTGTAAGCTGTAAGGAAGTCGATTTCATCTATTTCTTTTTTTTCATCTCTTGCCTTCCACCTGAGAAAACAAACACCAGTCTATAGGTTCTTGTTCTGTATTAGAAATTTGCACAGCATGTAATCTAAGATGGATCCAGCTGAGTGTTACAGGTTTGGAGTTTAGACTAAAAAGAGGCATAATATTTTCATTTTTTCTTTATTTTGAGAAAAGCTTGGCAATTTGGACTGTTGGAAGGAGCAGTTATATAAAATATCTCTTTCTAACCCAGTATCTGATATAAAGCACCACCTTATTTTCTTTACATTAAAACATTTTTACCCACAAATTAGAGCTTCTCTGTGGAGTATTTAGACTTAAAGCATTTTGAACCTTGATAAAAAAACAAAAATCCCTTACAGAATTAACCTCTTTCGGGATTGAGAAGTTAGCTTACGAGGTTCTACATTTAAAGGCTTATAATTACTTTATCGTTCTTGTGGCTCAAATATTCCAGAAAGTTCTTGGCATGTCACCTGGTGTACAAAGTGACCCATGGGCTCACTTCACTTATGTTCTTATAATATCACAATTCCACTTACTCTATGTTGGCTACAAAGCAGTGATTCTAGTGGTATAGGACCAAAGGATGGACTCCAATGTAAATAAAATGGTTTACTAATGTCAGATTCAGGCGTTACTCTCAAAGTCCCATAGTGAATATTTCAGCAGCAATTTCAGTTACCTTTAGTTAAGAGCTTTTCAGTTCTATGTTGTACTTATGGTAAAGAAGTAATTGAGAGTTAATGGTACGAAATTAACACTGACTGAAATATAGTTGTTAAGTTGTTCACATACCAAGGATTACAATTTCTTAATATTAGGAATTATTGTGTGAGACAACTATATTGATGTTGGAATTATATTAATGTAGTTGGTATTTTTTTTTCTATTTGCAGGCAAGCCTGTACTTGAAGATGTGTACTTTATTCACAATAAGAGATTGTATTGTAAAACTCAGTTACTTTTTATTTGTCAGGGTTTGTTCATTCACCTGAATGAGAATTTTTTGACTGTATCGTGGGTGCTTATCCTTGTGCTCAGAGATGAATGGAAGTTACTCCTTGTCCTTAGAGAGAAGAAATTTTAATGGAAGGCAGAAATAAATATGTATTTGTAACATAACGTGCTAAGTGTTGAAGTAGACATTAAAAGCTTGAATATGGATAATTTCAAACATACACAAAAGTACAGAGTAGGAGAATGAACCTGCATGAACCCATCATCCAACGTGAACAGCTCTCAACTCTTGCTTGGGCTTGTTTCACCCATACTTTCCACGGAACTTTCTTTACCCCTTTTGTTTGAAAGCAAGTCTAAGACAGTGTATCATCTGAGGGATGTTTTTGGACATTTGAATTGTCAGAGAATACACTGGGAAAATAAACCATGTGTGGGGACTTGGGAAGGAGCAACAGAGGAGTGATATTGGAGTTAAATCTGGTGGGGCGGGAGGAGATTCCAGTTCCAGGTAAATGGGATGGAACCCAACAATGATTAACTATTGCTAAACATTGTATTAGGTTCACTTAGTATATCATTTATTTTTTTTCCCTCACAGTAGTCTTATGAGGGAGAGAATATTTCTACTTTACATATGAAGAAATTAGGTTTCAGGCAGATCGAATTAACTTGCCAAAGTCATAAAATTAAGTAGTTTCTTCATTGAAAACCAATGGACTTTAAGGCTCTTTAGTTTCCTATCTTCTTCAGCATGTGCACTAGATGCAGAGATATAAAAGGACAAGATGTGTTTGGACCGTGGGAGAAACTGAAGGCGGCTACAGCACTGTGTGTGTGTGTTTATGTGTCCAGGGATTAAACTCGAGAAGCTGCTCAGGGCTAGGTTGTGAAGGGGCTTGAATGCTGTACTAAGGAGCTAGGAGTTTGTCCTGAGGGTGCTAGGGAACCAGGCTGAGATGTCTGTAGGCATGAAAACAGTATTGCTAAATGAAAAAAGGGTACAAAATATTATGTGGTATTCTGTTTGTATAAAGTATTGAACAAACAGGAAAATCACAGATATGTACTACATATGTGCACAGAACATTTCTAAAAGAATTATATAGTGTTTTCCTCTGGGGCATAGAAAGTGGGGGGTGCCTTTTAGTTCTGCACATTCACTTACTATTATTTGAACTTTTGAATATCTATTACTTTGAAATGACATTTAAAAAGTCATTGAATGTTTAATTTTTTTATTTTTAAACCACCAATAGGATATATGTTAAAGGTCTACAAATGGAAGATTGCAATATCTTGAAAACATCTGTGTGTATAGTACTTTTTTGTTTCTCCAAAGTGAGCACTCAAGATGTAATTTTAATGCTTAGGAAATCATTTTGCCTGAGAACTTTAAAAATAATCACTTCTAATTCCGACCAGCTGGAATCATCCACAGGTAGTGGTAATGACTAGTCTGTTCTCTTTTCGCACCACTGACTTCCTAGACTTTGTACATCAGAATCCACCCCCTGAAAAAGTCACTCTCTTTTGTAAGAAGAGTAACAGCCAGCCATTCTTTGTCACCTTTATTTTTATTGTTGAAAGAGGAGGAATAATGAGTAGGTAGACTGTAATTACCTGAATTGAAAACCTCCCTGTAAACTGGAAGAAAAAGAAACCAGTGTGTACACATAGGTTCTTCATGGACTTTTGGTTAGCTACACTGTGAAATCCTTGAGGTTTCATAATATATCTTGTCTCATTTTCTTGTTACGAAATGGTTTTTTTCAGCATCATTTTTCTTGTCTGTTTTCAGATCACAGAACTGTGTGGTGCCAAGCGGGTTGGTTATTTTGGTCCAACTCAGTTTTATGTTGCCTTGAAATTAATTGCTGCAGCACAGTCTGGCCTCCCTGTGCGGATAGAGAGTATTAAATGTGGTGAGTAGCTCCCTGTTATACATTTTATTATCTGTGACGGGTTACTTATTTCTGAGAACCATTTTTAGCAGGCTTAACGCCTGTTCTGTAAGCATTTATGGAATTTTTCCTTGCCTTTTCCAACTCTCCTGTCAATTAACATAAGAAAACTTAGCAGCTATCTTAGTTTCTTTTTTTTTATAAGTGGGGAAAAATTTCAGAGAGTGATCTGAGCTAGTGCTTTTCAACTGACTTGCCATAAAAATAGATTTTGTTCTTTAGCAGGAAGAGATTGAGATAGGAATTCTAGAGCCTGTGGCAAAAGAATAACATTCAGTTTAATTTTCCACTTCAGAAATCTATAATGTCATTTAAAGCTCTAGAGACAGGGAATAGGCAACTGGGAGAGTTTGGGTGGAACTGCTCCCTTTCTCTTTCCCTTGTCCCTTCCAGTCGTATCAGCTCTGATCATCCTTTAATTCCCTAGTTCCTGAAGCACTATCCTGATTAGTAAGTACTTTGGGGATACCAAAATTTTGGCAGAATAAAATTATCTTCTCAAAGCTTTTTCTTAAAGATTTTTATTTATTTATTTATTTTTAGAGAGGGGAACGGGGGGAGGAGAGAGGGAAACATCAATGTGTGGTTGCCTTTTGTGTGCCCCTGACTGGAGACCTGGCCTGCAACCTGGGCATGTGCCCTGACTGGGAATCGAACTGGCGACCCTTTGGTTTGTAGGCCAGCACTCAATCCACTGAGCCACACCAACCAGGGCTCAAAGTTTTGATTTAACATTTTCTTTTTTTTTTTTTTTACTTCCTGCATAGGTTTACTGTGAGGATTAAGTAGTGCATACATAAAGTATTTAACCAGGTGTCTGGAAAATAGTTAAATACTCAAAATGATAACTCTTATTTCTGTGGTTATTGATATTTTATGATTTAACATTTTCTTATCTTGCTGTCCTTGCCCCCAACCCACCATATACTGATCACTTTCCACAACTTGAACAAAAAGCAAAGCCCCAGACTTTTGGCATCCTTTATACTGCCTCGGTATTGGTTTTACCAATCTCTATGCAGAAGGTGAACACTCAAGGGATGTGCTGAGGTCCCCTGTTAATTTACTTTCATACAAATAACTTTCATATGTCCATACAGCTATGCAGGAACTTTTTCCTTTTCCTCATATTGAGATAAAAACCACTCAGCTGTTTATACCAGTTCTGTGAAGCTCCTAGTAGACTTGGAAGTGGGCGCAGGATTTATGGTTAGCCCATGGCAACTTTGTAGGACAACTCCAAACAGGGAAGATTCTGATAGCTTGGACTATGGGAAGCAAAGCCCTTTGACCCTAACCATCAGGGGGCTGCTATCATTCTGCTAATCTTTATCAGAGGCTTAGTGTATGGCAGGCACTGTTTCATTTAGTCTTCACGAGTCCTAAATTAGGTATTTGTGTCAGTTTTCATTGCCTAGGGTAAGCTGTGATAACAGACACCACCGAAATCTCAGTGCCTTAACAAAACAAAGGTTCACTTCCTGCTTCGCAGTGGACCTCTAGGGCAGCTGCCTTCATGTTGTGGCTCTGTGATCCTGGCTCCTTTATCCTGTGGCACCTCCAAACACCGCACCTGTTTTCATAATTGCCATAACAGAGAAATTGTTTCTCACCCTAGCAGTTTAATGTGTTGGCCTGGATGTGATTCATGTATCACTGCTGCTCACAATGCGTTGGCTAGAACTTGTCACATGATTCATTGAACTGCAGAGCTGACTGGAGGGGATGTAATTCTCTCATGTGCTTGCAAAAGAAGTGGCTATAGGTAAACACTGGCAGTCTCTAATGTGGGACTATTATTATCCCTATCTTATAGATGTGGAAACTGAAGTTTAGGGCAGTTGAGTAACTTGCCTAAGGATACAAGCTTAGTAGAGTTTGGAGCCAAGAGCTGAGCCTCCATTTCCAATGCTTTTCATTGCTATTCAGAGTAGCTTCTTCTTGATTATTCTTTCTGTTTATAAGGTGCTTGAGTGTAATCTGTAATTATGGAATATTATCATATTATCATGGGGAAAAACTGTGACCCAGAAGGCATCCCTTGGTATTACATAATTTGGTTCCTTGAAACAGGTTTCTTGATGGAATATTATTTCAGTGGCATACTTGGTGGTTATTGTTATAAGACATAACAGTCACTGCTGTTAGTCACTTGCTCTAATTAAACTTATCTCACATTAAATTTGGATTTGTGGTAGGCATTGATAGTTTCCATTCCATTGTACAACTCAACAAAACATCATTTGCACACTGCATCCTGTGCTCATCGCCCCAAGCAAAGTCTCTTTCCATCCTCATTTCCCCGCTTTGCCCACATCCGCATACCCCACCCCTCTTTCCATTCCATTGTAAATGGTTATTAAGGTTTATTGTAGTATCTTCCAACTTCATCTTCTGGAAAAGTTAGAATTGCTTTGCTGTATACAAGAATAAACTTCTGACACTTTCGTTCCTTGTTTTAACTTAGATTGAAGTCTTTTACCTGATTTGTGCCCAAATCTACAGTTCAATTTCCCAGGACGTGAGGGGAAGATGGGGGAAGGGTTGTCTAAGTTATCACTTGTGTATAGGATTAACACTTTCACAAATATAAGGTGTTCTCAATTGTATTTTATAAATCCTGATGCCTTTTACCTCTGAGGGTTTAAGTATACTCAAAGTCAATTCTGAATTTTTTTCATTCATTTAAAGCTTTATTAAATAAACTATTTGCAGCCAGCATATATGAGTAAGAATGAAGGCAAGTTTGGGCCAAACATTGAGCTTCCACTTACAATTTTTCAATTTGTTGCTTGAAATCCATTAGCTTCATGTGTGATTACACAAACCTTAAAGGCCAAAGAGAAGGCTCTGTGGGAACCTAATCTGAAAGGCTATGGTAGCCCCATCACACCCAGGGAGTTGTGAGTCCGTCCTTACTTCTGTGAGTCCCACACTTCCTACATGAATGACATGCGCCTGGCCTCCTCTCTTCTCCACTCTCTTCCCCCCACAGCACTAACAGTGGTCTTTTCAAAGTACCCATCAGGTCATCCCTCCTCTTCCTCAAACCCTTAGTGGTTTGCCGTTGCACGTAGTTCCAAAGTCAATGTCCCTACACTGATCTATAACCCTTCATCATGTAGTGTCTGCATACTTCTCCATTCTTATCTGAAACTTCTCCCCTATGCTTACAATCTGTTCCCTAGCCTTACTGGCCTTCTCGTAATTTCTGAGCCATCTCTTTCCTGCCAAAGGAAACACCATGTTATCTGGAGGCTTCGGGTTCCTAGTGATCTGTTTTCCCCCTCTTCTCCTTCCCATGGCTGGTTCCTTCTCATCCTTCAGGATTCAGAGACTGTACCCTTCCTCTTATCTAAAGTAGGTTCTGTCAAATTAATTGATTAGTGAAAAGAACCAGCATATAGTAAAGCTTGTTCAAGAAAGTATAAGCGAGTCAGAAGTATTTGCAGTTATGGAAGGAGAGAGTGCTGGAATAAGATTACTAAATTATGTATAAAATTGATTAATGCCCTATAGGGCAATAAAACTGAAACTTGATTATTATACTCTTTTTCTAAGAGGAATTACATTTGCATTGCTATTAGAAAAGAATTGCTTGCTAACGGTTTTCTACAAGTTAATCTCTACCCTTCCAGAATTTGAAAATGCCTAATCAAGAGTAAATAGTAAGTCAAAACAAAGGTGCAAATCCCTAGGGGGTTAGGTAATCGCTGGGTAGACCTGTTAAGTAATGCTTCTGTGTAAGTTTCCTCCCTACTTCATTCCCTTTCAGCATCTGCTCCTTCATAGCACTTTTATCAGAGTTTGTAAATACTCCTTTACAAGTTTGACTTTTTCTTGTTCATCTTCCTTACTGGTTTAGAGTTTACTAAGGAGGAAAGGAGGAGGATCTGGTGATGCTGCGCTGTGGGCCATTGTGGGCACTCAGGGCATATTTGTTGAATGAATGAATGAATGAATGAATGAATGAAGAGATGAATGCTTATGCATGGGGGGTGGGTCGTAATCATATGTCACTCTTCAAGTTCTGATTCATCTGGAACCCCTGATGGATTCTTATAGAAGTCAGGATTCTCAGGCCCTGCCTGGTTCCCAACCTTGTCTGTACTTGATAATCACCTAGATCAGTGGTTTTCAACTGGTGTGCTGCAAGAATTTTTAAACCACGCAATACCTGACTATCTAGTCGGGAACACTGACCTCTTTTCCCTTAGATTGTCCAAAAAAAAAAACCCCAAAAAACAATACCAAAAAACCCCAGCCCTGACTTGTGTGGCTCAGTGGGTTGAGCATTGTCTCACAAACTGAAGGTCTCTGGTTCGATTCCCTGTCAGGACATAGGCCTGGGTTACGGTCCAGGTCCCCAGTTGGGGGTGTGCAGGAGGCAACCAATCAGTGTTTCTCTCACACACTGTTGTTTCTCTTCCTTTCTCTCTCCCTTCTCCTCTCTCTAAAACAATAAATAAATAAAAGTCTTTAAAAAAATTACAACAGCTACCCTGGCTGGTGTGGCTCAGTGGGTTGAGTGTCAGCCTGCAAATGGAAAGGTTGTGGGTTCGATTCCCAGTCATGGCACATGTCTGGGTTGTGGGCCAGGTCCCCAGTAGGGGGTGTATGAGAGGCAACCACACATTGATGTTTCTTTCCCTCTCTTTCTCCCTCCCTTCCGCTCTCTCTAAAAATTAATAAATAAAATCTTTTAAAAAAAGAAAAAAATGACAACAGCCAACACAACAACAGCTATCCGGTGTGACCGAATCAAAATTATACCTATTTTTTGTCAGATCAGCAAAAAATATATTTTTTGGTGTGCTGCATAATTTTAGTAATTAGTTTGTGTGTACTATGAGATGAAAAGAGTTGAAAATTGCTGACTTAGAGATCTTTAAATGCAAAATAAAAAATAGAGGTACTTGGGGCCACCCCCAGAAATTCTAATTTACTGTATTTAGTTTGGGGTGTGGCGTGAACATCAGGAATTTTAAGAACCTCCCAGGTAATTCTTATGTGCAACCAGTGTTGAGAGTAACTTCTAATGAAAGCCAAGGGGACCATTTTCAAGAGCTTTGCTTCAACTATGAGTACATACTTGGTTATACCAGGACCTGAACCTGGGGTGTAGCAAGAGGTGCCTAGGGTACATAATTTAAGGGGGCACTCACTCTCAGGGCCCTGCAAGTGTTGACTGTGCATTTACATGTCCCTGAGAGTGAGTGCCTCCTTAAGTATTGGCACTAGGCATCTCGAGCCTCATCTAGACAGAGCTGAGTTAAACAACCAGGGTTATGTGTTGAACGCCAGTGAAATACTGGTCAGGGAGCTTACAATTGCTGACCGTTTACTTAGTGTTTCCCCCAAGTACTCAGAAGTAGAGTCATCCTCTCGTGGGCAGATCAGGGTACAAATGACTAATGTGATCTTGTTCCATCTTTTCAGATCCTTTTGCAGACTGAGCTGAAACAAATACCTTTCTGAGAAGACACCACAGGATTAGCTTATATTTGATTTACTTTTCTCTTGCCTTTTTTCTTATGAAGTCCATTCCTGCCTTGAGTGCTGGAAAGTTGCCGAGGTTGGGAAACACTAAAACAGTAAAAATGGCAGCCATCCTCTCTTTAGGAGAGTCTTGGTTTAATTTTCCAGATTGGTTATTCTATTTATGTCTCTTGGGCCCTTGGCTGATTGATCACATAGGGATTTGTCATATTGCCTACTTCTTTGAATCAAATGTGGACATAGCAACTAAAAATAAACATGATGTGGATATTAGAGAACCAGGGACCTTCTTTGCCTGGGGAGCTAGGATACTTGCTTGCTGTTGTAAGATGTTTTCTGGCTTTAGCACAGCATCAATCATTGAAAGTACAGCTGTGTTTTGGGAATAGAAGAGCTCATGGAAGTGCAAAGGCGCACTGATGAGAATTATCCTGAATGATGGATACAGATGCCAAATATAATGCATAGTGCACAACATTATCCCCATTTTTGGAGTTCTTTGTGTTGTGTGATTTGCTGTGCTGAGAATTAAAGTGTGCGAAACCATCATTTCTGTTTTCAGAATAATTTTGTCAGATTTAAAAGATAAGTAAATATACCAGTGTGTTGCAGTTCAGTTCTTTGCAGTATTGTGACTATGGCTAATGGTTTTGACAGTAGGATATGGCTGAACATTGGACTAATTGCTTTAACTTGATACCGTTTTCCTTACTCCATTATGAAAAGACAAGTGGAGATTGAATGTGAAAATTCCTTAAGGAATGACATAGGGTGAGAAACTGTTCTACCCAGGAATTAGCTCTAGGAATGAAGGACCTTTCTGTAGGACAGTAGCCCTGGGCACTGGTTAAGAGCCAGCTCTGCCACAGATGAGCTCTGTGATCTTGGGGATGTTACTTAGCTCCTTTATGTCTATTTCCACATATGTAAATGAGGGCTAATGAAAGTCTTACCTTGTCAACTTGTAAGGATTAAATGAGTTAATACTTGCAGATCTTAATACAGTGTCTGGCATATAATAAGTGCTATATAAGTTTTGCCTGCTACCATTTGTCATTTATATAATATCACATCCTTTTTCTTGGTGCTGGGGACTGAAGGCTGAAGTGGGAGATAAATCCAAACCCTGAATTAGGTCTGTGAAGATTTGATGGCATTGAAAAATGTTAAGCCAGAATAATTTGAATTAGGTCTACAAAGATTTGATGGCATTGAAAAATGTTAAGGCAGAATAATTTGGTAAAACCGCAGCATTTTTCTATCTTGACATTATTATAGGAGTCCTTATTGTGTCAAAATAAAAATTTTATCTATATTTAGTGTTCTGGAATTTTTCCTCAAAAGTGATTCATCGTTTGGCCAGTGAGTTCCCCTTTCCTCAGTTCTAAAATAAAGTCTCACTTGAGCTTCTCTGATTCTGCTCCTAAAGAATTGCCGCTGCCTCGCTTTATGATATCAAAGACCGACGGTGAGATACGACTTGGGAACTCGGCTGAGCTGCATGGAACCAAGGTTCAAATTCCATATTTAATCTCGGAAAAAAATACCTTCAAAAGAATGGATGATGAGGATAAACAGGTAAGCTGTCTGATCAGGCACGTCCATTTGATTCTGACCGTGAAACCTCACTTAGCAGTGCCTCATATCTGCTGTCAAGCTTCCAGCAAATCTCACCATCTGGGATACAATTACAGACTTGGAAGTGAGCCAGTGAAGTTTCCTTGTAGCAAGAAATAGAGGCCGATGCATGGGCCCTTTAGTGCCTACTTTAATGTAGAATTGTATCCAAAGGAAGGCCACTGATTTAGTACACTTATTTGATTTCTCTAATCAGAATTTCCTAATGAATTCTTTGAAATGTAACTTCTAGGAGTTTTTATTAGGTCCTCTTCTCCAAAAAAAGTCTGGAGGAAAGATTTTTCTGGTTAAATATGTTTGGAGAATGCTGCTTCATATCCTATTCTTGGGGGAAGATTAAATCCTCAGTCTTGGAGACTCATTGTGGGCATTAACACATTAAGTGCCCTGAGAAGTCCTACAATAAAGGGACCTGGGGATGTGTATTTACTATACTTATTTCACCAGGGGATCTTTTCTTGAGGGAGTATGTTTGGAATGCTATCTTGTGAACTCTGCCATTACACATTTAGCAAGTTAGGAACAAGAACAGGGAGGGTGGGCTTTTAAAATTAGACCACTAATTGTTAATAGTCAGGTGGTAATTGGTAGGCACAAAAATTTAAAATTCCAGAAGAGTGAGTCTATCAAGAATAGGTAAATAGTCTTACCTATTAGTAAACCCTGAGGTCATCAAGGTACAGCTCATACTTTTAATAAAGATATTGAATCATGCAGACAAGTCAAATTATATTCAATATAATATCTTCTATAAGGCAAAGAAATGTTATATTTTAGGAAGATGAATCAAAATGTTTTTTCAATGCAATGAAATTAAAGAATTAAGTTGGAGAACTAATTTATATGGCTCATCCTGTTAATGCTGGATATATGAGGTCTTGCTGAAGTTTTATATTTATAGTTTTGTGCCCATCCCCTGGCTGTGTGACTAAGGATACATCCTTTTCAAGCTGGATTTATATGCTAGGTAAACCCAATCTGTGGGTGTGAGCTCAAGTTCAAAGCAAATACTGTTTTCTTTTTCTTGAAGAAGAGTATTAATCATTATCTGAGATTGCATTTTTTAGACTAAAGCAACTATATAGTATCTTTGTTGATAAAAATTACCATTTCTTCATACTTGGATACTCTGAAGTTACTACTCTGTTGGTAGCATTAAAAAAATACAGAGGAGCAAACCCAGTAGCAGAGTAAGGTTCCTTATCTTGCTTAGGTTTACATCAATACCAGGTTTATGTTTGAATTGAGATTCGAATTGAAATGTGTTTAAGGCTCCATCCTACTTGCTACGAGTGGGCTAGTGGAGTGGTTCATCCATAATGAACTGTTTTGCCATCTCATTGTAAAAATGCAAAGCTGGAATTTTACTTGGCATAGTAAGCTCTTAAGAATATTTAGCATTAAGCATTTTAAGTATTTTTTTAATATCCACGCTTACTGGAAGACTAGATGAGTATAAATGCAGGAAATTAGGGGCCTTTATTAATGAATGAATGAATCTGTCCAGAAAGAGATCAGAATTGGGGAGTATGAATGTTATTTCGTGTGATCAGTGTCTTTTATTTTCCAAAGGAAAATATTGTTGGAATAACTGAAAGTGTTCCAGGGTTGTTTTAATAATTTAGGTACCTGAGCACTGGTGCAATTTTATCCTCTGGGAGACTTTTGAATCCTCAGACACTGATTTTTAACCTAGACAAATTTTTGAGAAATATTTCCTCCATGTGTAAAATCAGCTGGTTCACCAACAGTAGAGTTGTATTATAGTATATAATCCTCATAACTGCAGCTCAGAGCGCCACGCTTCTCGAGTGATTGTCTCTGAACTCTGCTCTGGTTCTTTGAAGCAGGAGACACAGTCTCCCACGATGTCACCTCTCGCCTCCCCTCCTTCTTCCCCGCCTCATTACCAGAGGGTGCCCTTGAGCCATGGCTACAGCAAACTGCGGAGCAGCAGCATGGAGCAGATGCATCCAGGTAAGAACGATCTGTGGGCCAGCTGTCCCAGGCGGGGTCTTAGAGACTCCTTAATCTATCAGGCAGCAATGCTGCCAGCTGCTGAATCTCTGGACTTAATTACCTCTGTCTTTGGAAACACAGCTCAATTTAATTTTATTCTTTCAAGCAAGGTTTAAAAAAATGAAAATAGTATTGCCTTGTTTCCCATCCTACAAACTAGGTCATCTCTAGACTTGTAAACAACAATTTAGGTGATTTAATCCTTCATATCCAGATTTCATCACAAAGAAAAGCAGTATATTAAGGGGTTGTATTGTTTTGGAATTGTTATTTTCTACAAATATACCAAACATATTTATAAAATAACTGTTTTTATGGAACTTAAAAATATAACTGCAAATGCAAAAGAGTTGATTCAACTGTTAAAAACTGATCACATAAATGGAAATATTTAGCTCTTGTGTTTGGGAGTAAGAATAAGGGAGATGCTAGGGAAAGCATTTTGCTGAGGAGTGCGTAAAGTGCCAGTCGTCGGGCTGGTTGCCTGCTTGGTCACATTCATGCTGTGCTGGCCATGTTAGTGGTTAAAATATGTTAGTTGGTTCTGAGGATGACTTGCAGAGTTGACTGCCTGGGCTGCAGTACTAAAACCCTATAAATTCACTGCAGCCTCTTGTCCTCCTGGGACTCAGGCTGGTAGTTTACGATATGACCAATTAAAGGTGTTCTAGAATTGGATATTCATAACCCCCCTTTTTCCTTTGTGGACTGTGGCTGAAACTGACCCAGTTTCTGTAGGTTTTGCTGCATTGAAAATAGTGGTGACTTCTAGAGGGACACAGATATAAAATGTGTGCTAGCCTAGACAAGAGAGAGGCTGTAATCTTGCAGAGAGAAGCAGATATGGCATAATGGAAAAATCTTTTGATTGGAATCAGAAGGCGTGGGTTTATGTGACTAGCTAGCTCTGTGACTTCCGGCAAGCCATTTAACTGCTCTGAACCGTGATTGCCTCTCTTTTAAAATGGAGTGATAGTATCTTATAGAGGTGGTGTGAGGGTTAGTGAGAATATGAGCATGAAATCTGATTGGAAATTAAGTCCTTTGCAAATACAAGATGATATTGTAACAAGAAATTACTCTCTTCAAACTGATGTCTGCAACCAAATGGGGCTGAAAATTCATTGTCCTCTTATAGTCCCTCCTGCTTGATTTCCGTGATTTTTGGAAGTGGTTTTTTAAAAAATGTCCTAATCCTATTTGGGCTTGAAAGTTGGAGTCCTATGCCTAGCGTGGTGCCTGTTTTTTTGGTTTTTAATTCACAGGTGAGTCATTTTTGTTCTACTGAGTCAGTGTATCACCAAGTTCTACCCTATCTTTTTGATATGCCTTAAACAACTTGTTTATACTACGTCTGTTGCATGCCCAATTCTCTCCTCATCCCATTCAAATTGGGCTGCTGTTCCCCCAGTGGCAAGGAAACAGCCTGTCTCTGTCCATCGTTCTTAACTCTTAACATCGTTCTCCGTCTGTCAAGGTTTTTCATGGGTTTATGCTTTCTTATCCCCCCTTTAAAAAAAGTGAGGTAAAATTTACAAATAATAAAATGCACCCATTTAAAATCTACAATTTGAATCTTAACAAATGGATATGCCCATGTAGACACTATTTTGATCAAGAGTAGGACATTTCCGTCACCCCAGAGATGCCCCTTCCTAATCACGCCCTGCTCCCCAATATAAGTGCTGGTCTGACTTTTACCACTATAGATTAGTTTTGCCCCTTCCAGAACTTCATATAAATAGAATCATATTGAATGACTACTCTTATTTGTCTGCTGTCTTTCCCTCAGCATAGTGGTTGAGATTCATCCATGTTGTGTGTTTCAGTAGTTTGTTCCTCTTTATCACTCAGACGTGCTCCATTGTATGAACGAATCACAGTTTGATTAGCCATTCTCCTATCGATGGGCATTTGGGTTATTTCTGGTGTTTGACTGTTATGAAGAAGGATACTGCGAACATTTATGTGTGAGTTTTTTTATGACATAAGGTTGTAATTTCCCTGGTACCTAGGAGTGGAATTGTTGAACTTAGGGTAGGTATATGAGAAAGTGCCGAACAGTTTTCCAAAGGAACTGTATACTCCCACCAGCAACGTGTGAGAGTTCATGCTCCTTGAGAGCATTTGGTACTCTCAGTGATTTCTTTCCCCTCAGTGTTTTCAAGGTTAGCCGTTCTGTTAGATGTGAAGTGACATCTCTTTGCGGTCGCTCTTTCATTGTTGAGACATTGTTGTCTAAGTTTCTGCTACCCCTTCCAGATTTTTCTCCTACATCATGATCCTTAGACTGATGAGCTACTCTTCCAGAGGGTTCTCCTTTGTACAGCATACCCATAGAGAGGAGTCTGAGTGAACAGTCTCCTGTTTCTCAAGGAGTTGAGTTTCCTGGTCTGGCCATGGATTAAATAGGCTGTTGGGTCCCCATAACTGGGAACAAGGACATTCATAAATAAAATGTTTACAGGTATTTCCATTTAGACTTCTCAATCTATCTAAATCAAAGGAAGGGAGAGTTTTTCTATATACAACTTGGGTCTACCTTAAGATTTTTGTTTCTAATTGATACTGTTCACACCAGACTTTGTCAGTTCCTGTTTATATAATATCTATGGATTTCCCCACAAAGGATTGTCTTTATTTTGCTTCCTTTTCTGTCATGTATCTTTAGGTGAAGAAGTAAGAGAAGACCACATGTCTTCCTTTTCTCTCTCTCCCCACATTTTCAGAACTCAGTTTCTCTTTAGGCTTCCATGTGTTTCCCACCCCACCCCATTTGCTTCTTAACACATTGCGTACTGCATAGAAATCTCTAAGACATACGCCAGGGACCACATGTTTTGGGGAAGACTTGAAGACGAAGACTATTTGAATGACCAAAATACAATGTAACTGCAATGCTTTATGGGTTTGTGTAATTATATAGTTTTTCGTAGATTGACCTGCACGGTTTCCACCAATGAGAGCGCTTCATTCGATTTGGACAAGACAGTGTGTTGACATCTAAGGTCCATAACAGATGGCGCGCGAAACACGAGAAAACTCGTGAGCGGCCCTTAAGTTGTTAACTCACCTCTGTTGCCTCTACAATGCCATCAACCCATTTGAGGGACTCAGGATTCTCTTTTCTATTTCTGTGCTCCATCTTCCCTTTGGTCTAGATGGATTTTTCCCTTGAGTATTATGAAGTGTCCTTCTGGATCTCTTTTTATGGCCCTTGTTTTGAAGTCTATTTTGTCTGATATGAGTATTGCTACCTTGGCTTTTTTTCCTGTCCATTTGTTTGGAAAAATTTTTTTTCCAGCCCTTCACTTTCAGTCTGTGCAAGTATTTTGTTCTGAAGTGGGTCTCTTGTAGGCAGCATATATGCAGGTCATGATTTCTTATCCATGCAGCTACTCTATGTCTTTTAATTGAAGCATTTAATCCATTTACATTTAAGATTATTATTGATAGGTATGTATTCATTGCTATTTTACCCCATTTGTACCTATGTTCCTCTCTTTCTTTTTCTTCCTCTTCTTAAAGCAGTTCTTTTAACATATCTCGCAATGCTGGTTTGGTGGAGGTATATTCTCTCAGCCTTCTTTGTCTGGGAAGCTCCTTATTTTGCCTTCCATTTTTTTAAAAAGATTTTATTTATCCATTTTTAGACAGAAGGGAAGGGTGGGAGAAAGAGAGGGAGAGAAACATCAGTGTGTGGTTGCCTCTTGTGTGCCCCACACTGGCGACCTGGCCTGCAACCCAGGCACGTGCCCTGACTGGGACTTGAACTGGCGACCTCTGGGTTTGCAGGCCCACACTCAATCCACTGAGCCACACAAGCCAGAGCGTTTGTCTTCCATTTTAATTGAGAGCCTTGCAGGGTAGAGTAGTCTGGGTTGCACGCCTTTGCTTTTTATTACTTGGAATATTTCTTGCCATTCTCTTCTGGCTTGGAGCATTTCCAAAGAGAAGTCAGCTGCTAGCCCGATCAGGGCTCCCGTGTATGTTTCTCCCTCACTGCCTTTAAGATTCTATCTTTGTCTTGGAATTTTGCCATTTTAATTATGATGTGTGTTGGAGTGGGCCTCTTTGTGTTCCTCTTGATTGGGACCCTCTCTGCTTCCTGGACTTGTGTGGCTTTTTCTCTCATCAAATTAGGGAAGTTTTCCATCATTACTTTTTCAAACAGGTTTTCTATCCCTTGCTCCTCTTCTTCTCCTTCTGATATCCCTATTATATGGATATTATTATGTTTCATGTTGTCCTGCAGTTCCCTTAACCCTTCATTCTTTTTGAGTAGTTTTTCCTTTTCTTGCTCTTTCTGGGAGTTTTTTCCTACCTTGTTCTTCAGCTTGCTGATTCAGTCCTCTGCTTCATCTAGCCTGCTTTTGATTCCTTTTACTGTGTTCTTCAGTTCAGAAATTGTATTCTTCATTTCCTCTTGGCTCTTGTTGATAGTTTCTACGTCCTTTTTCATGCTGATATAGTTTGCAGTGAGTTCATCGTAGTTTCCTTGTAGTGTTTGGTAATTCTCACTGAGTTCATTGAGCTTCCTTATAACCATTGTTTTGAACTCAATATCTGACAGTTGACTTGCCTGTATTTCATTTAGCATTCTTTCTGGGGCTTCCTCCTTTCCTTTTGATTGGGGGTTATTTCTTTGTCTTCCCATTGTTTGTGAGACTCCTGTTGTTTGCTTCTGCTTCTTAAATTGATCTGTTTTGACTCCCTGAGTTTGTGGTATGAACTTCTATGGTAGGAGACCTGTGAAGTTCAGTGGTGTAGTCTCCTTGATCTCCTGAACTTGATGCTCTTGGGATGCCCTTTATGCTGTGTATGTCGCCTCTCTGGATGTAATTGGGTTTTGATTGTTGTTGGGTCATTCTTTGGTGGGTCCCGCCCTCCAGCTGGTTGACTGAGGGTCACTCCGCCCACCACGCCTTGTATGCTGTTGTGCAGGCGCAGTCAGATTGTGCTGAAGCTGATTCTTCTGTCTGTCCATGGTTATATGTTTTCTCTCTTGCTATTGTTCAGTTGTTTGTTCTGGGTGATTTCACCACAATTCAGTTGTAATTTTGGTTTGGTCCTGGGAGGAGGTTAGTGTGGCTTCCATTCACTCCTCTGCCATTTTGCGCCATTCTCTTCCCTTTGGTATAGACAGTAACATATCTAAAACCTGGTAAACCTCAGCAACTCTGATACTAAGCATTCTGGACTTATTTTTAGTTTCCACCTTTTCAGAAATGAGTTTTGCTACTGGGATAATTTTCTTGTAATACATTTTTCTTGGGTTATTTCCATGTTCAATATTCTGCCATAATTCCTGGCTGGTGGGACATGTGTTGAGTGCGTTTTAAATCAGACTGAGCACCATCAGACCAGTTTATAATTGAGCCTCTCTTCAGCTTCTCTCCCAGGCTCCTGCTAGTCTCATCTGCTGGATGTAGCTGTAGTTAATGTTCATTGCATATGACTTATATGCCAGGCAATGTGCTGAGGTCTTTATGTGCATTATTTTCTTTTTAACCATACTCCTCAGAGGCAGAAAATGCTGTCCATATTTTAAAAAAAGAATGTTTAAATCACAGAAATACATGCATGTAGTTAGATAATACTTAGATGCCTATAGTAAATACAACTGTTCATCTCACTGAACCTGTTTCTGGTCTCCAGAGGCAACTATTTTCAGCTTTCTTACTTGTTTCCTCTGATATCTAATGTCTTATTTCAAAATCACTATGTCTGTTCTGCTTTTTCTTATACATCTTATTCCGATATATCAGTTCTAGGTATCTACTCACTTAAGAGCATGGGTCGTGATGTTCATCTCTGGCCCTAAAGGTAGAGTTGGTGGGCCTACATTTCTCATTTCTGTCCATTTCTAACCTGTGTGACTATGGGTATTTCACTTTTCTGGGCCTCAGTTTTCTTAATCTGTAAAATGGAATAATCTCTGCCTCGGAGGTTTGCTTTGTGGATCAAATGAAAAATGTAAACATCTGTGCTTACCATAGTTCCTGGCACATTGTAGGTACTCAGATGTTCTCGACTATTTTTTTGTGTGTTTTTAGAATCTGGTATTCATTTTATTTGTGAAATTCTTAAGTATTCTTGAAAGTCAACTTCTGGCCATCATTCACTGGGTTGACTGCAGATATAGAGTCCTTATGAAGTTAGTCATGTCACACTGTTCTAGTTTGACATTGAATCTCTCAGTGATGAAATCTTCAGGGTTTATTTTGTATTTCTATTCTTGGAGAAAGATGGTACTTCTAGTTCTTATTGAACCTCTTGTAAAGGGGATCTAAGAATTAATTTTTTTTGCACTGAATTGCATGTCTTGTGTTTTATTTGAGAGGAAGGCGAGTAGAAGCAATAAGTAACACCTACTTTCTTACCTCCTGATTTCAGATCCACTTGCAGAATGAAACCAGTGATGGCCTGAATATCAGCTATGTTACTAATAAAGCTGATTGGAGCACGTCTTAGATTTATGATTGCATGAGCTTCAGATATTCACCTTTCCAGTCACAGGCAGGCATGTGGCCAACCCAGGCTTCCCACAGGAGTAGAAAGAAAAAATCTGCCATTGAGACCAGGCCTCTCCCAAAATGATCCCCTATGTGGCCGAGTCTTTGTTCAAGCGTACTGATGAGATAGGTCTGTCTTTTCCAAGGAAAGAAAGCCTTTGTAGATGAGGGACCACAGCCATGAGCCTAATGGCCTCCCCCACATGTTTCCCTTCTAGGCAGTAGAAGCTCCCTTCCTCTGAGGGGAACCAGAGGCATGTGGGATCAGGGAAAGCTTCCCAGGGAAAGCATATGCCCACTAGTATCCCAACCATGGTACAGTTTACTGTCATTCAAACCTTCCAGCATTGAGTTTAATTCGGTGTTTTATCAAAGTGAAATGATCTTAAAAAGTCTTTCTCTGAAGACAACACCTGCCTACCAGCTGAGATTCATTTTTAAGTTTTGGATTAGGTGTTCTCTGTATATATTTCTTCCCCATTTTTATATTTTTAATCATTCTTAGCAGAGTCTGAAAATCCAGTAAATGATTTGCCAGGCAGTGATTTTGATACTTGAATGTGTTATAATCTTGTGTTTCAGTTTCTTGGATGAAATACAATAAGCAGATGTGAGCCCAGGAGTTGTTTGTTATTCTTGATGTGCTATTGTTATATACTTTCTTTGTTTTCAGAAGAGCACACAATGCTAAAGGTGATGCATAATAACGCTGCTCTGCTCTCTCTACCTAATTTTATTTATAAGGAAGCTACAGAAAGAAAGTATTTTACTTCTTTACATACTTCCAAGAGCTCAAACTGTTATCCCACACAGATCAGAAGTGGTTTCATCTTGAGTGATAATTTCTTCTTTCTCTTGGAGCTGAGCACTACTTGGTTATGTTTAACTGTTTTTGTGCCCTACTGGCAAGGTCATTAAGTGTTCCAGAAGTAAAAGGAATAAAAAAATGTTTTGTTCATTATTGCAGCTTAAAACTTTTTCTTAAAGGTAACAGTTATTTTTAGTTTGGTTATCAAAAGATAAAATAATACATATAAAATACATTTATTGCTTTTTGTATTTTTCTCTATTTGATTTTACATACTTTCCAAAAAGGAAAAGAAGACAGTGCCATTTATTTTTCAAAAATGAAACAAAATAAATAATAATGTTGAGTCCTCGTGTTCAAAATGCATATTCATTTTCTTCTTTGGGGGGTGGGTGATGAATGGAAGACTTAAACAGGAGGGTATATATAGAATGTACCTTATGTTAAGAATTTGAACACTTACAACAAAGCACTTTCCTAACTATTATCATTGTTCTCTATCCCAATTTAGTTTCTCACCATTTCTAATTCCTTTGCTAATTAGAGTTATGTAAACTCCAATTCCTTTGCTAATTCTGCCCTTAAGAGCAGACACTGTATCAATTGGAATGTGAAATCGTAATTTTCGGGTGGAATCTTTGTGTCCCATGCTGACTTTCCCTCCTATTTCAGCTCCTTATGAAGCTAGACAGCCTCTTGTCCAGCCCGAGGGATCCTCATCAGGGAACCAAGGAGCCAAGCCCCTTCGGCATCAGGCTTCCCTTAGCCGGGTAAGTGATGTTGTGGGGTTATATTAATGGGAGACTTCTGGGACCTGGCTTTTTTTTTTTTTAAGATTTTTTATTTTATTTTTAGACAGAAGGGAAGGGAGGGAGAAAGAGAGGGAGAGAAACATCAATGTGTGGTTTCCTCTCACGTGGCCTCCACTGGGAACCTGGCCTGCAACCCAGGCATGTGCCCTGACTGAGAATCGAACCGGTGACCCTTTGGTTTGCAGCCTGCACTCAATCCACTGAGGTACACCAGCCAGGGCGGGACTTGGCTTTTTGATGGGCCCTCTTTTTTTTTTTTTGCAAGGAAGATAGAAAACTGCCCCTTTCTTGCAGATATTGCACTTCTTCTGTTTTTTGTCTATTTTCTTAAATCTTCTCTACTATATATGTTTCTCAGTGTCTGTAGACTAACCCAGGCTGGTTCTTAGGTTTTGGTTTATCTAAAATGCCCTTCTACCTTTATCTACTTAATTATTAGGTATCTTCCTTTTCCAAAATAGCATATTGTACCTCTGCCTTATTTATCCTTTATTATCACTCATCCAGAGCATAGTTACCTGTTGCCCATTTATTTGGTGCTTCCAATTACATTGCAACCTTTTGGAAGGCAGACGTAGTTTTTCTGTATTCTCCCTTAGTGCCTAGTTCAGTGCTATTCAGAGAACAATTATTTTACAAGTGGTAGCAACTACTTTTCCCCATATGCAATAGATACAAAAGAAATAGTGTGGCAGAGGTACAAGTGATATTTCAGTTTTTCCTGGCTACACCATTGCTTAGAACATTTCAGCTTCCATTTCTACATTATTTTCCTTTGGATAAAGAGGTCTTATGTTTTTTCCCCTGTATTTGCCATTGTTTTCTTGTGTAGTATCTCTGAGTCATGTGCTGGGGAAGTCATATTCTCAAAAAAAGTGTGTGTGTGTGCATGTGTGTCTGCATGAGAGAAGTTATGAAAAAAATTGGTTCGCTGTTTGACCCTAAAGACAAGAGGAAGTAGTGTGGTTTGTATAACACTTCAACTGTCCAAATTGGGAAGAGGATCATTTATGCGCAGGCAGTTCTACTCAAAATAGCAGGGTGGTGTCAGATAACTCCCATAAGGAAATGGGCTGGTGTCTGGACCAGAATAGACTAAGGCTAAGGAAAATCATGGTGTTTACTGAATATCACTGGGAATGGGTACTATGGTATGCATGGTAGAGAACTTTATCTTCTAAGGTGGTGGTACTTTGTGTACAAAGAACTTTCTTAAAGAATAATTTAACCATATGTTGGATATTTATATATATATGTATATTTTTAAGATTTTATTTATTTATTTTCAGAGAGAGGAGAAGGGAGAGGGAAAGAGCAACGTATGGTTGCCTGTCACATGGCCCTCACTGGGGACCTGGCCCGCAACCCAGGCATGTGCCCCAACTGGGAATCGAACCGGGACCCTCGGGTTCCTAGCCCACGCTCAATCCACTGAGCTACACCAGCCGGGCCCTATATGTATATTTTAAAAAGATTTTATTTATTTATTTTTAGACAGAAGGGAAGGGAGGGAGAGAGGGAGAGAAACATCAATGTGTGGTTGCCTCCCATGTGGCCCCCACTGGGGACCTGGCCTGCAACCCAGGCATGTGCCCTGACTAGGAATCAAACCGGTGACCCTTTGGTTCACAGCCCACGCTCAATCCACTGAGTTACACCAGCCAGGGCATTGGATATTTATATTTAATGCTTCTTGCCAGCTATAATATCTAGGTACTGTTATATCTGTTAGTATAGATGAGTTAACTGGCTGAGAGAGGTTAAGATCTAAGGTTTTATTTATAACTCCTAAGTGGCAGAACCAGAATTTGAACCCAGGCCTGCCCAATGTAAAAACTTGCATTTTAAAATACCTGGCTATGCATTAGAGCCCCATGTTACAAGGAAGGCTAGGTTCTAAAGTTGCTGCATAAACAAACATTGGCAGTAGTAAAAAATATTCCTGAAAATCCCGTATTGGTACCACACTACAGAGCCAAGATACCATTCTCTCCTAGGTCCCATAGAGCTCAGTTTTACTCCTGAGTTAGAACAGATAGCTGTTTCTTCAAATAAGCCCCAGATGTAGCAGTTGGCTGCATTTAAAGGTCCTGTGGTACAAAAATATGTGTCTTTAAACACAAGAATCACACCCACGGTGGAGTGATAGTTACATTAGGAAAGCTATCAGAGGGACTGGGGTTTATCTAAAAAACTCCCAGGGTGTGGCTGTGCGTGTTCATGCAGAGTATATTCTAGCGTCATGGAGGCCAAATTCTGAATGGTTAGAGTGGTGGTCAAATAGCAGTAAATAATGAACTTTGCAATGGTTGCATGGGGCTTACTGGCCCTTTCTTCCTGGCCCCCTGGGTGGGATGGCCATGGGCCCTCACTTGGATTGGTGTCCTGTGACTTCTCTTCGAATCTCTATGTATATTTTTTGCTGATAAACATGCTTCTTGGGTATTTCACTCAACTGCTGTTTACTAAACACCTATTACATACTAGGTGCTGTGTTGAGAATACAAACGTGAGGTATAATGCTCCCATTCCCTGCCCTCATGAAGCTTATAGACTATTAAGGGATATAGCCATTAATCAAACCATCACAGTGTGATGTGAATGGAAATTACAGTGTGCTTTGATGGTTAAAAATGGCGGGAGGGGGATGGTTTTGACCTAGCCTTGGCAGGCAGGGAGTGACATTTGAGTTGAAATGAGAAGGATTTATAGATGTTAACCACGTGAAGGAGTGGGATTGGAGGAAATAGGCAAGAAGAGAGGGAATTGCACAGAGATATTTTCTTTGTGCTTAGCATTTTATACACACATCTCGTTCACTTCTCACAGCTATTTTATAAGGTAATTTCTGTTGTTATCCCATTTTTCAGATGCTAAAACCTGAGGTTTAAAAGACCTTATTTAATTTGTCCAAGGTTACAGCTAGGAAGTGGTAGGATTGGAGTTCAAACACTGGACATGATTCCTTATTCTCTGGCTCAGGGCCGTATGGAAGATGATGTCATCTGTTAAGCTAAGAAGCCCTGGATGAAAAACTGGTGTTGGGAGTATTGGGAAAAGATTATAAGTTCAGCATTGGATGTTAGAATTTGAGCTTTTGATATAGCCAAGAGGAGGTGTCAGAGATGGTAGGATATATGAGTCTGGAGTTTTGGGGAGAGTCAGGCTGGACATAAGTATTTGGCAGTGATTAGAAGGACGTATGGTACAGTGCAGAAAAAATCAGACAGGTGCTCATCCAGGTCCAATGAAACTCTCTGTGACCTTGGGGCAAGTTGTTCTCTTTTCTGTAATATGAATGACTTGGAATGGATTTCACAGTTCATTGTAATAATCTGCAACAGTCTGATTCCCTTAATGTTTATTTGGCATCAGTGAAGTTCCCCCCCTCCTGTTTGGAGCATTGCCTTCTGTTTCAGATGAGAGCAAGGGGCCTTATTTTGGGACAGCAGTATGTGGTTTTCATGGCTGATATGTTTTTCTTTCTTTAGTTCTTAGGTTTCCTTCTTATGTCTGTCAAGTTGGTTTGGCTGGATTCCACATCCCAGAAAGCAAAATGCCAACCTGAATTAGTCATGTAGGTGAAGGGATCAGAAGTGAAGGTTCTTGGTGGAAGGGGATTAATATGGATTCAGCATGGTGCTAGACCAGACCGGGCTAACTAATTCCGCTCATGTTGCCATGTTAATGTGCTCATGGAAGCCTTGCTGTCGTCTAGCTTCCTCTGTGGCCTTGTATTCAAGCCCTTCCTGCCTGATTGGGAGGAGGTGGCCTCTGGGTCCTGGGGAGGCTTTTAGGGACCCTAGGGCAGCTTTGTTGCAGCTCAGAGGCTTGGCATTTTAGAGGTACTTAAGCCAAAATCAAGACTCAAATTTTGAGTCTTTTTTGGTTCATGTTTTAGGAATTTCTTTATTTTTTTTTTGTTAAGATGGTAGATGGTTGACAGTGGTTTGCAAATAAATGGTATGTCTTCTGCTTCATCTATTATCATAATTTATAGGTCATTTTATGGTTTACTTTTCATAAGTTATTCTAACTATCTAGATTATGGAGGCATTTGTAATTTTGCTGGCACAGGATTTAAGAATGCCCCTTCTGCTCCCATTATACTCCACTGTCTCTGTTTTTGCCACTGTTACCAGAAACTAGCTAGTGTTAAGTCCTTGTCTTATTGACCCCTTGTCAGCTTTTGACACTGATTCACCATTTGGTGTCCATGATGTCATCCTATCCTGATTATCCTCTCACTTCTATGACTACCTGTTCTTGATTTTTTTCAGTTCATGTTCTTCTACCTGTTTCATACGTGTTGGTGAGCCCTAGATCTAATTCTCATTCTATTACTCCTTAGCTATCTGGAAGCTGATGACCACATATATTTATCTGCCAGTCATCTTCACTCAGTTGTCCCACTGTCACTTTAAACATCTTTCCCAGAAAACTAGCTTTCATCCTTGCGTTTCTGGCTCCATCCACTCATTGGCACATGCCAGAATGCTGGTCACTGTCTCTGAGTGCTCTCTCACCCATTCTCCCCATTCAGTTACCAAGTCTTGGCCATTTTACTTTCTAAATATCTCTTACCTGCCCATTCTTCTGCACTTCCTCAGTTAAGGCTATTTTCTGTCACCAAATCTGTTACATCAGCTTCTCTTTCTTCTTGCTTCCACTGTTGCCTTATTTAAATCCATTATCCCCACTGCAGATGAAAATAATCTAAAAAATACAAGTGCATTCCTCCTACTCCCTTGATTGAAACCTGTCACACAATACCCGCTGCTCTCAACACATCATCCACCTTCTCGAACGTGGTTCTGGGGCCTGATGTGGGGCCCCTGCTGCTATTCTCTTCAGTCATAACAGCCCACTGCTTCTCCCTCTGTCCTCTGGCCATGCAGAGATGCTGACCGCTTTCCATATGGTCCGTGTTCTGTGTGGGAACCTCACTCTTCATCCTTCCTTTGCCTTCTTTGTTTTCTCCTTTGTCTCAGTTCATCTATGCATTTTTCCCATTGATAACACAAAGTGTGTGAGCATTTTCTAATTTCTTATATATGTGAAGTTTCCATTTTTTCATTCTTTTTTTAAATTGTTGAAGCACAGTTGTCTCCATTTCCCTGCCATCGCTTTCCCCTGCCCCACCCACCCCCACCTCCCACCCTCAGTCCTAAGCCCCTTTGGCTTTGTCCATGGGTCCTTTATACCTGTTCTTTGATGATCCTTCCCCTGTTTTTCCCCATTATCCCCTTCCCCACTCTGGTTACTGTCAGTTTGTTCTTTAGTTCCATGTCTCTGGTTGTATTTTGCTTGCTTGCTTGTTTTGTTGGTTAGGTTCCACTCACAGGTGAGATCATATGGTATTTGTCTTTCACCATCTGGCCTATTTCAGTTAGCATAATGCTCTCCAGTTCCATCCATGCTGTCACAAAAGGTAGGAACTTCTTTCTTTCTGCTGCGTAGTATTCCACTGTGTAAATGTACCACAGGTTTTTGGTCTACTCATTTACCGATGGGCGCTTAGGTTGCTTCCAGCACTTGGCTATTGTAGATTGTGCTGCTAAACTTTTTAAAGAACACTGTGGCTGTAACATATAGAGATTTTTTTTCATTTATTTGTATATAGTTGTCCAGATCTGCTAACACCATTTGTTGAAGAGGCTATTTTTACTCCATTTTATGCTTCTGCCCCGTTTGTTCAATATTAATTCACCATAGAGACATGGATTTATTTCTGGGCTCTCTCTTCTGTTTCATTGATCTATGTGTCTGTTCTTATGCCAGTACCAGACTGTTTTAATTACAGTAGCTTTATAATATAATTTGATGTCAGGTATTGTGATCCTTCCTGCTCTGTTCTTGTTTCTCAAAATTGTGAGACTATTTGGGGTTGTTTATGGTTCCATATAAATGTTTGAAATGGTTGTTCTGCATCTGTGAAATATGTCATTGGTATATTTATAGGGATTGCATTGAATCTATAAATTGCTTTGGGTAGTATGGACATTTTGATGATGTTAATACTTCCAATCTATGAACATGGTGTATGCTTCCATTTATTTGTGTCTTACTTAATTTCTTTCTTAAGTGTTGTGTAGTTTTCTGAGTACAGGTCTTTTACCTCCTTGGTTAGGTTTATTCCTAGGTACTTTATTTTTCTTGTTGCTATAACAAATAGGATTAAAAAAAAGATTTAATTATTTATTTTTAGAGAGAGGGGAAAAGAGGGAGAAAGGGAGGGAGAGAAACATCAATGTGTGGTTGCTTCTCATTTGCCCCCTACTGGGAACCTGGCCCGCAACCCAGGCATGTGCCCTGCCTGGTAATCAACCAGTGACCCTTTGGTGTGCAGGCTGGCACTCAATCCACTGAGCCACACCAGCCAGTGCGCAAATGGGATTTTAAAAAATATGGAACGCTTCACGAATTTGCATGTCATCCTTGCTCAGGGGCCATGCTAACTTTCTCTGTGTTGTTCCAATTTTAGTATATGTGGTGTCAAAGTGAGCACCCATTTTTTCATTCTTTTTTTTTAAGATTTTATTTATTTATTCTAGAGAGAGGAGAAGGGAGGGAGACAGAGAGAGAGAGAAACAGCAATGTATGGTTGCCTCTCACATGGCCCTCACGGGGACCTGGCCCGCAACCCAAGCATGTGCCCTGACGGGGAATCGAACCGGGACCCTCTGGTTCTCAGCCCGCGCTCAATCCACTGAGCTACACCAGCCAGGGCCCATTTTTTCATTCTTAAAAATGGTTTGTTCCTCATCTCATTTATATGAGAAGCTCAGCCAGAGGGAGGGGCATCCAATCTTTATGAGTTTCCTATTCCAGAGGCATTTGGTGTTGTCTGTTTCTTTTGTATTGTTCCAGGAATGCTTTATGCATATATAAGCAAATATTGTACCTTATAGAATTCTAATATATGCAGTATATTTTTACTTGACTTTAGGGAGACAGGTTTGGCAAACAAGATCTTTCCAGCCAGATCTCTCTAGGAAAAAAACCCCTATATTTTCAACCAACACACACTTGCTTTTAAAACCCTACACATATACTGTGAGGTTTTCTTCTTTTTTTTTTTTTTGGAGTGACAAACTTCACAGTCTTTTGGGGTAAATTTTCAATACTCACTATTCTTTTTACTTCAAAGACAAAATAATGACAAACAATATTTAGAGACCTATACCACCCTGCCATTCTAGTGGGGGATTTGGGCTATGTTTTCGGTGGAAGTTTTCTAATAAACAGATAGGGGACAGTTTTTAGACATTGCTAGTCAGGCACCATATTAATCCAAAAGTCTGTAACTTTAAAAACATTTATTTAACTTGGTTGTCCCCTTTTCCCATCATTCTTCTTACTTGTTTGTTTTAAAGATTATATTTATTTATTTTTTTAGAGAGGGGAAAGGAGGGGAGTAGAGAGGGAGAGACGCATCAATGTGTGGTTGCCTCTTGTGTGTCCCGCACTGGGGACCCAGCCCGCAACCCAGGCATGTGCCCTGACTGGGAATCAAACCGGTGACCCTTGAGTTCACAGCCCAGCACTCAATTCACTGAGCCACATCAGCCAGGGCTGTTTTTGTTTTTTTTAGTTCCGTTGTTAATAGCTGTGAGTTTGTTTTCATTTTACTGTTCATATTTTTGATCTTTTTCTTAAATAAGTTCCTTTGACATTTCATATAATAAGGGCTGGGTGATGATGAACTTGTTTAACAGCCTTATCTGGGAAGCACTTTATCTGCCCTTCCATTCTAAATGAAAGCTTTGATGGATAGAGTATTCTTGGATGCAGGTCCTTGGCTTTCATGACTTTGAATACTTTCCAGCCCCATCTTGCCTGCAAGGTTTCTTTTGAGAAATCAGCTGATAGTCTTTATGGAAACTCCTTTGTAGGTAAGTGTCTCCTTTTCCTTTGCTGCTTTTAAGATTCTCTCTTTATCTTTCATCTTAGCTAATGTAATTATGATGTGCCTTGGTGTGTTCCTCCTTCAGTCCAACTTCTTTGGGACTCTCTGAGCTTCCTGGACTTCCTGGAAGTCTATTTCCTTTGCCAGATTGGGGAAGTTTTCCTTCATTATTTGTTCAAATAAGTTTTCCATTTCTTGCTCTTCCTCTTCTCCTTCTGGAACCCCTATGATTTGGATGTTGGAATGTTTAAAGTTGTCCTGGAGGTTCCTAAGCCTCTCCTCATTTTTTTGAATTCTTGTTTCTTCATTCTGTTCTGGTTGACTATTTCTTCCTTCCTTCTGCTCCAAACTGTTGATTTGAGTCCTGGTTTCCTTCCCGTCACTGTTGGTTCCCTGTACATTTTCCTTTATTTCACTTTTCATAGCCTTCATTTTTTCATCTAATTTGTGACCATATTCAACCAGTTCTGTGAGCATCCTGTTTACCAGTGTTTTGAACTGTGCATATGATAGGTTGGCTATCTCTTTGTTGCTTAGTTGTATTTTTTCTGGAGTCTTGATCTGTTCTTTCATTTGGCCATTTTTTTTTGTCTCTGTGCTCCCTCTCATTCTTGTTCAGTCTGAATTTCTTGCCGTTGCTCTCACCTTCCTGCAGACTTAACCATAGGTACTTATGGCCAGAAGTAGATTCCCTCTGTTCCTTGAATCCTTTTGGAATGGTTCTATTGGGTTGGCCTAAAAGTCCATTATGGTATGTTTTTTCTGTAAAATGAAAGACGCATTTTTTTTTAAGATTTTATTTTTATTTATTTTTAGAGAGAGGGGAAGGGAGGGAGAAAGAGAGGGAGAGAAACAGCAATGTATGGTTGCCTCTCACATGGCCCTCACGGGGACCTGGCCCGCAACCCAGGCATGTGCCCTGACTGGGAATCGAACCGGGACCTTCTGGTTCCCAGCCCGCGCTCAATCCACTGAGCTACACCAGCCAGGGCCTGAAAGACACATTTTTAAAAAAATATGTAATCTTTATTATATTTTTCCATTACCACTTAGTGCTTTTATACTCCCCTTCCCCCAGCAAATACCACCCTGCTGTCCATGTCCATGAGTCCTTTTTCTTGTTTCCTCAATCCCTGTACCCCCTAAACTCCCCCTTCTTTTCACCAATAACTTTATTGATTTGGATATTTTGGGTATGTTGGCTATCTCCCATTATTGGCATCTAGTGGGTAGAGGCCAGAGGTTCTGCTAAGTATCTTTCAATGCATAAGACAGTCCCACAGCAAAGAATTATTTGGGCAAAATGTCAGTAGTACCAAGAAACTTCCCAAACCATTTTTGACACATTTGATCAGTCACAGCACCTTCTCCATACACTGCACAAATATTTTTGCATTTCAGGTGCATTTTTACTTTTCTTGAAAGAGTAAAGCATAGTATGCCAAAAGTGTTGTTTATCTTCCACCGTCTTCTGACAAGTTTTTTTTTAAATACATGCTGATAGGACAGCTGTCACAATACAATCTAAGAAAATTGTTTTGAATGAAATTAAAGACAACTGAGCACTACTAGAGCCATTATATGGAAAAAACAGAACAGACTTTTTGGCCATCCCAATAAATACCAAAGTATGTGTGTAAAGGATGGTGAGAGAAGGAATACCCTGAGGCTCTGTTGGAGTGGTGTGAACATAAGCCCAGAGAGAATTGACAGTTGTCACAGGTAAATTATTCATCCTAAGGGTTTTAATGAGAGCAGGAAAAGTATTGGATTGGCCAAAAGTTTATTCTGTTTTTTTCCGTAAGATGGCTCTAGTAGAGCTTAGCTGTCTTTAATTTCATTCGAAACAATTTTGTTAGATTGTATTGTGACAGCTGTCATATCAGTGTGTGTTTAAAAAAATATTACTAAAACTGGTGAATTTTTGTGTAGATGTTTTAATATTGAAGACTTAAGAAAATAGCAACATTTTTGGCATATTATGCTTTATTATTTCAAGAAAGGTAAAGATGCAACTGAAATGCAAAAACAAAAGAGATTTGTACAGTGTATGGAGAAGGTGCTATGACTGATCGAATATGTTAAGAGAGGTTTGTGAAGTCTCTTGCTGGAGATTTCTCTCTGGATGATGCTCCATGGTCAGGTAGACCAGTTGACCAGTTGAAGTTGCTGGCAATCAAATTGAGACATTGAGAACAATCAACATTATACCATGTGGGAGATTGCTGACATACTCAAACTATCCAAATAAATAAAGTTATTGATGAAAATGAAAAATGTGTCTTTTATTTTACAGAAAAACTAAACAGACTTTTTTGGCCAACCCTGTAGTTGTTCTAGGAGGTTGACTCTGCACTGAGAGAACTTTTTAATGGTGTGGAAGATATTTTATGGGTAGGCTGAACCAGGATGCTGGCAGAATGATGAGAGGAGAGAGTAGAGATTGTGCCTGAAAGATTGGGGTGGGCTTAAGTAAGGTGGCTTAGAGTTGAGTACTGAGAGGGTTGGTTTGTTTGGAGAAGAAAGAAGCAGGTAAACAAGTGGGGTGTACTAGATACTGTCTCAGGTACTCTGGTTCTCTTGTCTAATACTCAGTCCAGGGAAATGACCCACAGGGAGGTTGGGCCCACAGGGCCTCTTTCAGGGTCCAGAGATTCTCTGTTGAGGCATAATTTGGCCTGTGTTTTTTTTTTAAATTTCTGTAGAGCCTCAGACACCTTTCCTTCCTTATTTTGGACTCTTTCCCTTCTGTTTTCCGAGAACTCTGATATGCCCCCTGTGAAGTGCCCATCTCTACTGCAGCATAACATCACTTACACATTTAGTTCCTGCCCTTTTCCTCTACTCCTCATATTGTGCTCCAGACCTTGGGCTGATGAGCCACTGTAGGCACACATGAGTGATCTCATGGGGGCAGGAGCTAAAAACCCACCCAATGATATTCTCCCTCTTTACATGGCCATAGCAAAAGCATACTAAGGCTTCGGTTGCTTGTTTCAGATTACACAGTAAACATCACACTATTATTTTTTGGATCATGGGCTGAGAGTTTTAAAATACTCTTGTTTAGAGCAATTACAAATTTTAAAAATATATTTCAGAAATTCAAAACATACAAAAGGATGCAGAGTGAAGTGTCTCTTGTGTCATCTCAGCCAGCCATCAATTCCTCCATCCAAGAGGCAAATGATAGAATCGATTTCTTTTGTATCATTCTAGGAATAATTTATGCATATACATGTGAATACAGGTATTCTTAACGTGCAATTATATATATTATATGCAAAATATATAGTTCTACCTTTGTACACATATTGTAGCATACTATACATCTGTTATGAACTATGTATTTTTTAACCTAACAATAAACTTTAATAACATTCTATAGCAGTACATAAAGTACTTCTCCATCTTTTTGTTTTTTTTCAAATGCATAGTATTTCATCATATGTATCTTCCATCAATCATTTAACCAACCTTTTGAGCAACATCTAGAACTTGCAGCTACAACATTGTTTTGCATGTGTATTTATAGTATTAGTTCCTAGAAATAGAATAATTGGATGAAATGTCTACACACTTAATTTTTTAAAAATATTTTATTTTTATTTATTTTTAGAGAGAGGGGAAGGGAGGGAGAGAGGGAGAGAAACAGCAAGGTATGGTTGCCTCTCACATGGCCCTCATGGGGACTTGGCCTGCAACCCAGGCATGTGCCCTGACTGGGAATCGAACCGGGACCCTCTGATTCCCAGCCCGTGCTCAATCCACTGAGCTACACCAGCCAGGGCTACACATTTTTAATTTTTTTAAAAAAATTTTATTTGTTTATTTTTAGATAGAGGGGAAGGTAGGGAGAAAGGGAGAGAAACATCAATCGATCGTCTCTCGCATGCGCCCTGACAGGTACCAAACCTGCAACCCAGGCATGTACCCTGACTGGGAACTGAACCGGCAACCTTTGCCCTGCAGGACAACATATAACCCACTGGGCCTCACCAGTTAGGGCTACACATTTTTTTCTTTTTTTTAAATTTTTTTTATTATTTTTTTTATTTTTATTTTTTAGTATTTTATTTATAGTATTTTTTTTCTCTTTTTTTTATTTAATTAATTTTTTTTTGTTTAATTACAGTTATTTGCAGCCTCTCCCCTCCCCCCTCCCTTCCCCTCCCATCCCACCCCCCCAACCTCCCTCCTCCCCCTTAGTTCTGTCCATGTGTCCTCTACAGTGAT
>PVJI01016559.1:0-37944 GCA_004026765.1 Micronycteris hirsuta | reverse complement strand
TGAGGCAGACCAGCTTCATCAGGAGGACTTTCAGAGCCCCCTTCCAGACCTGGCTCAGACAGAGGGAGTCCTGCAGTTGGCATAAAGGAGCTAGTACAGGGGCCCGTGTAAACTGACCATGAAAGAACCCCCTGAAACAGAAACATCTCAGCAAATCATCCTGAGTATTCATTCATTCACTCATTCATTTAAAACAAGTACGTACAGAATACGTATCATGTTGCAGAAAACGTTCCCAATGGTGAGGTTATAACAATGGAACCAACAAAAATTTTGCATTCATCCTTTTCTTATGAACTGCCTAAGGAGCAAAAACAACCAGAATCCACGTGAAGCTCTTCCTACATGGAACAAGCACTCCGAGAGACGAATGGGTCTGTCTGAGTGGGTCAAGCAGCCCATTGCTTTATGAGCTGTGGAACGCTGCCTGCATGGCCAGTGCACCTATCCCTCCAGCTGCCAGCAACCCCAGCTTCTGACAGCTGTGCACCTCACTGGGTATGGGCCCCAGCTGCAGGCAATTGCCTCTCCCAGTGTTACATCCCCTCCCCGGGACCGCCCATGACCAGTCACAGGCCAAGGCATGGGTACCCAGCCACACAGTCACAATTTGGGCAACTCTGAACATCCAGCCCAGATGCAGAGCTCCCTGGACAAATGATGGCAATTGCCCTGCAGATCAACTTGTCCTTCTGCACACCTGCCTTTGCACTTCCCCACATCTCAAGGACAATTCCTCTTCTGTACCCCACTCACCATCTGCATCTGTTTTCAGAGCACCCAATGTAAACACATGGGTAAAAGGTAACATCAGTCTAGTCCCGAGAGCACCAAGGCAGGCAGAGGTGGGAGGGCTATGGATGTTGCTGGAAGGGAGGAGAGGGGTTCTTGCTAAGCATAAAGATTTCCGAGCTCCTACTTAGCTCCTGATGGTGGAAATGTACTGTCCTTCAGCGAGTTTCACTCCAGCTCCTGGGGAATTTATGGACCTCTGCCTATATGTCCTGCAGAGGAGTGATACCAAGGGCTAGCTCTGAACGCCTATCTGCCCACACCCTGGAGAACTTAGGGACAATTCTGGCAGAGTAGATATGCTGTGAATCCTTGATTATCCTCTGATATGAAGCATTTAATATACAGAGTACTGGGAAATGCTATTATAAAATATCTGTTGTGTCCTGACCATTGTGGCTCAGTTGACTGAGCACCATCCTGCAATGTGAAAGGTTGTGGGTTCGATTTCTGATCAGGACACAAGGCTGGTCCCAACTGGAGCACATATGAGAGGCAACTGATTGATGTTTCTTTCACACATTGATGTTTCTCTCCTTCTCTTCACCAGCCCCCCCTAAGAATAAATAAGTAAAATATTTTAAAAATAACAGTATAGAAAAATAAAGAAACCTAATTTTGAACATCTAACCTGTTGACTGAAATGTAAGGTACAAAAATTGGGCAAATTGAGGAAATTGAGGAAATTTTTGCAATTGAGGAAACTAAAATTTTTATATATGTGTAATTTGCATAAATTCATCTCGTAAAAATGTCAGATTTGGATACGGGCATTTCTCACTCCAGGCCTCAGGCTTATCCTATCCCTAAGTAGAGTCAAGCAGCTTATCTAGTTATTTTCATTGTCCACAACTGTTTTATAATTACTTTTAGTGTTCTATTTATTATTTCCCAGGGATTAAAAAAACATGACCAATATTTCCTCACATCACACATAGTAAATTTTCTCTGACAGAGAATGATACATCTTAAAAAATATTTTCTTGTGCTTATAATTTGTAAAGATTTAGAACAGTGGGTAAGGTCAAAAATTCCAAATGTCCTTTAATAAAGGATTTTGAAATTTTAAATATTTACAGGATTGGGCAAATATTATCTGCTTTAATTTTTTTCTTTTAATTTGTCTCTCCGTATATCTGTGCCTATTTTCCTCAATCATTTCACTCCAAAAAAGTCTCCTTCAGAAAGGATATATGAAGCTATCATCCTATTAATATTTCTTCTTCAAATCAAAAGTTTAATGAAAGGAGAAAAAGGATAATGAATTCTCATAAATGACCTCTGTGCTCAAAAGTTATTTTCAGAATTTCTCAAAGAGCAAGCTGAGGAAATATTATCATAGAGACCAAAGGAAATAATACTTAAAAACGAATGGACGTTTGCTACCTGCAGTAACTGTGGGATCTTGTTTTAAGAAAATCAAAACAAACAACAGCATCAATGACTATTACACAGATAACACGTGTGCTTTCGTATTAAACATACTGGTGACTGACGTTTGTGTCTTTTATCAGTATCTGATATGAATCTTTAATTTCTTAATATATTCTTTCTAAAAGTATTTATCACAAAATGTTCAAGACTGTAGCTTCTATCGGACTTTCCAAGGTTTATTAAGATAACCTCTTGAATGACAGCTTTTTTTTTTCTTAACTGCAGATGATTAGATATGGAATGATGCTTTGGAATTAAAACCACTAGCCAGCCTGCACTAGGACAGTGGGGTCTTTTTCAGTGGATGTGTGTATATAGATATCTTCTTATTTAGCACAGAATGTCAAATACTATAAAAATATTGAATAATTCATGGCATATTCACATGTTCAGCTTGCTAAGTACAAAGTGCTATATCTGTGCTTTGCAGAATATAATGTCCGATTAGTAACATTCACAGAAGTCAAAACTTGTGATGTTGTTCATATACCATGTATTAACTTATTTGTCAAACATGATGCCCTAGAGTATATTTGTGATTTTTTTCCATTTATACCTTGAAATAAAAAATCTATTTTTTTTTTTTTTTGCTTATTAGTACATTGTCTGTTACAGGTGGGTTTTTTCTAATTGTTACAAATACATAAATTATTTTAAGTGTTTCAAGAAAAAGAAATTGGTGTATCTGAAAGGATTACATATAAAAACTAGGATGAGGATAAAAATAATGAAAGAAAGGGCATACAAAAAGATGCTCCTTTACACAATATAAAAAGGACCGCGTGGTACACACCAGTCAGGCGGATGATGCGGATGGAGATTATCAGAGGCAACGACAGCATGTGACCCCGCTGACATTCATGATAGAAGAGACAGATTTCTCATGCTTCACCTTTCCTTTTTTGTCTTTTGTTTTTAAGAAAAAGCAAAAGAGAAAGATGAGAAGGAGAAGATGGTCAGAACTTCCTCACCGGACACCGTGAGAACGTGACCCTGGGAGTCCAGCAGGAGCACAGGCCCTGCTGCCCCCGAGAAGTGAGCACAGTGGCAGGCCAAGACCAAGACCAAGGCCAAGGCCAAGGCCGAGCAGCCCCGACAGAACGCGGGTGTCATCCTGCGAGCGCGCTGCAGAGCAACCCACCTTCCGGGCTGAGTCCCGAGTGCTGGGGTCCAAAGCCTGTTTTAACCAGAAATTTCTGAAGTAAATGAGCCTCTGAAATTTCTGACATTGAAGGATAGTTCAGGGTCCTTAAAAAACTGATCGTAGCCCTGACCCACGTGGCTCAGTTGGTTCGGCGTCCTCCGCTAAGTGAAAGGTGGCAAGTTCGATTCCCAGTCAGGTCAGGGAACAGGCTGGGTTGCTGGTTCTCTTCTGCTCTCTCAAAAATAACTAAATAAAATCTTAAAACAAACAAACAAACAAAAAAACAACCTGACAGTATCCAGCAGTCTGAAGAGAACAACATATATATGTAAAAGAGCTACGTTTCACACACACAAATATATACGGATAAAGTGTGGTTCTTTGATACAAACCAAAAGAATATGGAATGGTGTATGCTCATTTGGAATTAAGACCTGGAGAAATGTTGAAATATATTCTAGTAATTTAAGATTTTCTTATACAGTGAAAAAAAAAACAAATAAATATTTAAACAATATTTGGAGTGGCTACATCCACCTAGCTCACTGTATATACAATAAAGGCAAATATCCAAATATCAAGCCGATACATTCATCTCCCCACCCAACTTCCCATTCTCATCTCCACTTGGTGATTATAGCCAGTTAACATGTCTAAAACTTGGAGCGCTCTATCACTCTTTTTTGTTGCAAATCTCTTCAAGATAATCCATCCCATGATACTATAAGTTCTTGTTTTGAAATAAATACCAAATTCTGCTTTCACTGTTTCTGTTGCTAACATTCTCACCCTGACTTTGCTCATCTTCTTACATTGGATTATTACCAGAAGTTGAACTCTTAGCCTTGAGTCAGCCATTATTTCAAACTTTACGCCATTAACAAATTAATATATTTAACAGACTGATGGTGCTAACTTACTATGTGTATAATTCTTTAGCTCTCAGATCACCATATACAAGGCACATGATATTTTGGACAAAGAGATGAGAGTAAAAGACATTGCATTAGGTAGTTGATACAATAGAGATAAGCACACGCATGTGAAAGCACACACATGTGAAAGCACACCAGAAACCAACTCAGACAACGTGCTAATCATTTGATGAGAGCTATTTACTATATTAGCCATAACAATATTCTATGGAGATCTGATTCTAAATAATTTGAAAGAAGTCACTGTGAACTCGTACCTACATTCCGCCATACCTTATAGCATGATGTTTTTTAATATGGGGAAGAATTGAAATTTTTAGTGAGGGGCAGGGGTAGACAGGTAGGTAGGGAGGAAGGCAGGTAGAAACAGATACACATATACACAGAGAGAGATAAGAAATACTATAAAGTGAACTAAAGAAAACTTTTACAATTGCTTGCTTTTATAAAGTCATCCTTTACTAATCTTTCACATGAAAGAAAATAGAGAACAGAAAGGATGTTTTGGAACAGGAAGGATAAATAGCAGTTAACTGAGAAATACAGTTCCCAGCGAGGTAATGGGGGTTTCATCCACAGCCACAGAGCTTTTCAGTCTGTGGAATAACCTACCGATTGAAATAAGAATTCCCATTTCATGGATCATTAATTTCTTTTTCAAGTGATTAAGGATTTATTACAGAAGAAAACCCTACTCAGACCAGGAAATAGGACATTATAAAGTGGCTTTTCTATTAGATCCCCAAAGGTTTTTATCTTGTCTGTTTTTGATCATCTCTAGTGTTCATGTCTACCAGGGAAGAACATTCTTCTTTCTAATTGTTCTCAATGACAGAAACGTTTTTCATTATACCTAAATTTTATCTTTGTAGAATTTCAGATCATTATCCCTTGTTCAAGATCTTAGCCTGCTTAAATAAATCTTCCTTGTTAATAACTATCACAAGTATTTATATATAGTTATTATATTAAAAATTTGTCATCATGTCTTCTAGTCATACATATTAAATATCTTTAATTTTCTTTATTGGATCATAGGCCTTTTTTGTTTTATGATTTTCACCATCCTTTAAGTGGACTCTAATTTTTTAATGTGTATTTAATGTTAAAAAAGAGATACAAGAGGAAAAATAAGTAATTAAAACATTTTATCATAAAAGTTTTTTTTTTAAGATTTTATTTATTTATTTTTAGAGGGAGGAGAAGGGAGAGAGAAAGAGAGGGAGAAAGCAATATATGGTTGCCTCTCACATGGCCCTCACTGGGGACCTGGCCCGCAACCCAGGCATGTGCCCTGACTGGGAATCGAACCAGGACCCTTTGGCTCCCAGCCCATGCTCAATCCACTGAGCTACACCAGCTGGGTTAAAATAGTTTTTATAATGTTTGTAATTCAATGATCTGATTTTCAGAAAGAACATGACAACATTTATATGAAGCTGAGTTTTTGCTCATATTAACATAGAAAATTAGTCAGAAATTCCAGGTGTTTTATAACTGAATACTACTTACTATCCAAGAATACCCTAATGAAATTATTGATAAATACTGTTATTGACAGCATGTTTCAAGAATGTAAGAGGAAGGAATGGGTCTGCATTGATTAGGAATCTGCCATGACTGACTGTTGCATTTTTGCTGTCTAAATGTTTGATGTTTCTGTGTGTTTTAATAGCTATAGTTATACTATTTTAATAACAAGTATTTTGTCTAAAAAACAGCAATTATAGTATTTAGTCTATTGAGTTTGTAACATATTTACATAAAGAAATAAATTAACAGAATAAACTTATTTGAAGGTGAGTAATAACTGCAAACATACAGGCATTTTTATTATTATAGTCACAGAAATATTGCTTAGAACTAAATATCACCTCTAAATTCTATCATGTGTCCGACCTGATTTTTTTTAAACAACATGAAAAAGGAACAGTCACAAACTCTTATTTTGATCAACCACTGAGAATAGCTTTATTCCGTGCTTCCTAATTGGCCGTGCACTCTCATGCTACCCACACTTTTCATGACCCCTCTTTCTCAATCAGTAAAGCTCTGTCATCTGTTGCTGCATCTGAAGACCTTCCAGGTCCCTTTGAACTACCTCCTCCTTTATCTAGGTTTTCTGAGGTTTCCAATTAATTCATTCCTCCTTTATTCTGAGCACACACAGCACAATTTTCATTTGACAGATATTGATTACATGTTAATTGCAATCTTAAAAATTGTTAAGCTTTTTGCTACTTACAGGAAATGCAATGGTGTGGAAACATGGTGTCTGTTCTCATGGTGCTTATATTCTAGGAGTAAAGACTGTAATTAATCAGGTAATCACACAAATAAATATGTAAGAATTAACCATGATGGATCATGGGAAGGACAATGAGCTCACCCTGATGTTCACTCTTCTTCTCCCAGTTCTTCTAACATCACGGCCATTGGATAACGGGGGAAAGAAGAGGAAGGGCCATCAAGGAACATGGATAAAGGACCCATGGATAAAGACAATGAGGTGGGGAGATTGAATGTAGAAAATGGGGGATGGGTAGGGCCAGGGAGTAACGGGGGGAAAATGGGGACAACTGTAATTGAACAACAATAAATTTTTTTTTTAAAAAGAGAAAGAAATGGGCCTATGCAGTTGCTTCACTGGAAGCTGAAGCTTAAGAACAGGGGCGGGGTCTCTCTAGCCTTCATGCTGTCTGGGACAGATCCTACTAGGTCCTCAATAGGTTGCACGCAGGTGTGCTTACTGGGGATTTTTGTTTTAACAGTGTCAAAGCAGAGTCTGCTGACCACCTGTATCAGAATATCTGGGGTGCTATTGAAAACGCAGCCTCCTCTGAGAACCTTTGAGTTAGAATCTTGGGGAGAAACCGGGATTCTAAAATTTCAATCAAGTCCCCCAGTGATGTTCATGCTCACTATTAGTCTGAAAGTCACTGGAGCAGAAAATATGATGCACGTGTTTAAAGAACAATTTGCTGCTTGAAAGAAAAAACTTCATATTCAATGTATTTAGTACACAAAGTTAAAATAAAGTTTCTTGGTATTTCTTTATCATCCAAGCTATTTTATAGGCATACTTTGTTGTAGATAATGTGTTTTCCCAAGGCCCTGAGTGAGGTTTTCTATCATGTGCCTGTAAGCGAAGAAGCAAATATGCCTAATTCTCTCCACCTTTCTCACTAACAAAGGGGTGATTTTGCTCCGGGTGACGGTGGGCCCACATAAAGGTACTAACCTTCCCTGGATACTCTGCAGCAAGAACGCTATCATGTGACATGGCTGTGGCCAATACAGTGTAAGCAGCAGTCCTCAGGAGGCTCCTAGAAAACGTGTAAAAGCGTATTTATGTGTCCTTTCCTCTTGCCTGTTTTTCCTGTTTAGAATGTGAACACACAGGAGGGATGTGAAAGTCACATGGTTCCAACAGTGAAGTGTAAAGAAAAGGGACGTTGGTAATGATGCGCAATGCACGGCCGACTCCCCATCTCCAGACTTATTGTCAGGTGAGAAATAGAAACACATTTACGTAACCACTGTGCCGTACACCTGCAACTGAAATAAAAATTAATGAATGCCAACCGTAGTTGAAAAATAAAATATGAATATTTATTATATAGACCACCATGATAGGATTTACACCCTTTCTTTTTTTTTATTTATTTTTAGAGAGAGGGGAAAGGAGGGAGACAGAGAGGGAGAGAAACAGCAATGTATGGTTGCCTCTCACATGACCCTCATGGGGACCTGGCCTGCAACCTAGGCATGTGCCCTGACTGGGAATCAAACCAGGACTGCCTGGTTCCCAGCCCGCGCTCAATCCACTGAGCTACACCAGCCAGGGCTACACCCTTTCTTTTTTAATAGAGATCCCCAAATAAGACATGTGTTGCAGCCAGAATAATGGACCCCCAAATATGTCTGCATCCTATTTCCTAGAACCTGTGACTATGTCGCAATGCATGGCAAAGGGGAATGACTTTGCAGAGAGAAGTAAGGCCTGGAATCAGATAGCAGATGATCCTGGATTGTCTGAATCAAAAACAAACATAATATCCAATGAAGAAAACATAATCACTAGGTAGGCTTTAAGACCTACTAATTGTTTCACAAAATGATATGCTCTGGTTTTATATATGTATATAAATATATATATATATATATATATATATATATATATATATATGTATATATATGTACATGCAACGATAAAAGATTGTTTAATGGATAGCATTGGGCACTATAAAGCAATTCTTTGCTAGAAGAGAAACTACTATGCTACATGTGATAATAGCTTCCTTACATAAAACAGAGTCCATATAATAAATTAGATATTGTTGACTTGCTTCTCAGCTGCAAGACGGGAGGTCATAGGGAGCTAAACAGCACAGTCCCACACGGCCCCAAACCACCAGCACCAAAGTAACAGCTTTATTAACGCAGGAGAGTTAGCCCGAGTTCCGTTTCTCAGGACATGCAAGGCTAACTTTGTGGAGATGAACTAGCACTTGGAAATCTTGACTAACCCTCATCTTTTCAAACAGGCTTGGCTGTCCTTCCAACTTTCCACCTGGTTTGGTTATTTTGAACAGCCACAGAGAGTAGTCAGTCCTTTCTATTAGTAGTAAATTTCTTTCTTTTTTCTAAATCCAGAAATATCCAGTTTACTTAAAATTCTCTCCTTACCTAAGCTGGTTCCATGTAACAATCACAGACAAATTCATCTACATTCTGTATACAGATAGAGACTTTAAAAAGAAATAACACTTCCATATATCTCACAGTTATGCTCACATTGTCAAACATTTAACTGGAAATAGATAATGCAATTATATTCATAAATAAGACAATCTCCTAGTTACATCTAATACTTTTTATCTAGGAAATGGACTTATTGAAAATGATGTCTACAAGAGAGCATCGCATGAGAGAACAAAGTAGAAGTAAATGACCGTGGACAATGATCGAATGAGCTTTTCTTCTGACTTGAAGAAAGACAAAGTTTCCGTTTTCAGGCCAGAAAGATTTGACAGGCCATTCACATGCACATGAATTTGTAAATAATAAGCTTGAAACAAAAAATAAGTCTCTTCAATTAAATATTTTATGAATGCACATCATCAGTGTTACTTTTTAGTCAGGATTGATCAAAATCCCTGTACATAATATTGCCATATTTGTGCTTTCAAAGATTCATTAGTTTTCTCATAACTGTCTGCATTAAGCAATTTATTCATCAAGGAAATGAAAATTAAATAGAAATAAGACCCAACTACACACCTACTGAAAGGGCCAAAACCTTGAGCACTGCCAACACCGAGTGTTGGTGAGCACAGGAAGCAACGGGAGCCCTCGCTCACGGCTGGCAGGAGTGCGACATGGTCCAGCAACTTTGGCAGACAGCTTGGTTATTTCTTGCAAAGCTAAGCATACGTTTATCACACAATCCAGTAATGCTATTCCTTGGTGTTCACCCAAAGGGATAGGAACATTTATGTCCACACAAAAATCTGCCCATGGCTTTTATAGCTGTTTATTTCATAATTGCCCAAACTTGGAAGCAACCAAGACACCCTTCAGCAGGTGAATGGATAAATAAACGGTGGTACATCCAGGTGATAGAAAATTACCCAGCACTAAAAAGAAATGAGCTATCAAGCCATGTAGAGACATGGAGAAAACTAAATGTATTTTGCTGTGTGGAAGAAGCCACGCTGAAAAACTATATACTGTATGATTTCAACTTTATGACGTTCTGGAAACAGTAAAACTGTAAAGATCATAGAAAGGCCAGTGGTTGCCAGAGGTGGGAGTTGGGAGAGATGAACAGGCAAAGCACAGAGAATTTTTGGGCAATAAAGTACTCTGTATGATATTATAATGATGGCTATATGTCATGATACATTTGTTCAAACCCACAGAAGGTAGAACACCAAGAGTGAATTCCACAGTAAATTACAGGCTTTAGGTGATTATAATGTGTCAATATAGGTTCAGCATTAGAAAAAATCTGCCAGTCTGGAGAATGATGTTGAAAACGGAAAAGGCTTTGCATGTGTGCAGAAAAAGAGATATATGGGAAATAGTACCTTCTGCCAAATTTTGCTGTGAATGTAAAACTGCTCTAAAATAGTCTATTAAAACATTAACTGTCTAGGGTTAAACTCTAAATACCAGGTGGTAAGATCTATGTTTTTCTTACAACCTAATATAACCCTCTGCTCTGGAATTAATTTTAGAAAATAGTTGCTACCATAAAAATTATGTGCTCACTAAAGAATTTAAGAGTTTTTATTACTACTCATTAAAGTTATAATATTATTTGGTTCATATTCAACACTTTTGGCATGGAATAGTTTACTGGTATTTTATAACCTATGTAAATTGGTTTGGCAAATCTCATTCTCTCCTGGATGTTTTCTATTCCAAGTTGGCAGGAACCTTAGAAATCAAGTGGACCAACACTGCTGTAACCACTTTGAAGAAACTGAATCTGGGAGGTAAGAAACTGTCTCCCAGTGAGTTGGTGTTATAACCTTGGTGATACGCAGTTTAGAGTCTCACAACAGAAAACTACAGTCCATTACTCTTTCCCAAAAGCAGCTCTACTTGCAGATGTTATTCTCACTGATACATGTTCCAAGACAAGAGAAGGGGAATTATTTAATTTATGTGCACATACTTCATTTAAGGCACCAGTTTGGATATATTCATCACTGTGCATGACTTTACTGAAAGGGTAAATATTTATAGGTGACAAATTCAAAGATGTTTCTTATACTCCCTAAGATAATCCATCATAATAAATACATTAATTAACTAAGTCATTTGGGTTCACTCTATAAACACTTCCATAGTGCTTGGAGCATGTTATAGAAGAGGAAAACCAATGGAAATATCCCATAAATGATTTCTGTTGCTAATTTCAATAATGTGGGCTATCAATGATAATCTGTGCCATATTTTTGAATTTAACATTATACATGGAACAAAAAGATGCACAGTACAGGTCAAAACATGATAACTTTATGTGTCCAAATACTGTGGACTTGCTAAATCTAATGTACACCCTATCATTAATAACACTAGATAAAATACTGACTTTCTTTTTGAATTTAGCAAACATGTTTGTTTTATTCTCTATGTCATGGCTCCCTAAGGGCTTTACCGTCATTGGCTCATCTGGTCATAACGGCCCTACCAGATGTGCTCTCTCGCTGACCATGTCTGGCAGATGCAGAAACCACATGCTCTTGGCCTGGTAAGAGGCACACCCACATCCTGGCCACCTCCTGAATCCGTATTCCTCACCACGATGCTGTGTTACCACTTGGACATAACGACCCTGTTTTTGGATACAAGTCCATTAAATAAGACAAGCCTGAAAGCCTACCAGAAAAAATGCTTAATCAAGTCTGAGATCAATTGAAAAATACACTGTGTACAGCTGAATTTGTAATGAAATACTCAATAGATTCATCATTACTTCTTATTGACTAACATCATTACTATGTATCTGTATGTATATTGCAAAATCTTTAACATAGGTGATCCATTGTAGGATAACTAATGTGCATTTTACCAAATATACACCATACCATTTGTGTAATGTGCAGACATAAAATAAAGAAAGAATCAGAATGGATCCTAAAAGGTTCCAACATACTGCAGAGGTGGATGCAGTAACTGAGGGAAGAGCAATCTGGATCTTGGGTTCAAAAATACTCTGCGTAAGCACAGGAGAATCACTTAAAAAGGACCAGTCACAATATACTTCAAGAAGTCTAGCCCTGGCTGGTGTAGCTCAGTGGACTGAGCGCGGGCTGGGAATCAGAGGGTCCCGGTTCGATTCCCGGTCAGGGCACATGCCTGGGTTGCAGACCAAATCCCCAGTGAGGGTCATGTGAGAGGACCCTCTCCTGTTCCTCCCTCTCTTTCTCCCTCCCTTCTCCTCTCTCTAAAAATAAATAAATATAATCTTTTAAAAAAATTTAAAAAAAAAGTCTAGTGAACAGTTGACTTTTGAGTAAAATTTTAAGAAAAATGCTATTATTGTCTAATTAAGCAACGTGAACAGAAAGGAGGTCCGGAGAATGGGGAAGGTCCTCCTCCTGGCTGGTCCTCCAACAGAGCCGTTGCCTCTGCTGTTTTCTCTTCCTCAAATATCTTTTTGCGGGCACATCCTGGTTTCCTACTCACATCAGTCATCTCTCTCCTGGAGAAGCCTGCTATTACAGAATTTGCCCCTACCCTCTCCAAAAAATAGCAGCACATACTCACCCCCTGCCTTCTGTTTCATTTTTAATTCCTGGCACTTATTTCAATTCATTGGTTTATTGTTTTATCTTTCTCCTCTGAAACATAATCCTCTGTGATGAAGGAATTTGTTTAATTCAGTGCCTGGAACAGTGACCTGACTCAGAGCTGGTACTTAATCAAAATATTAATTGAATGAATTTAAGGCCAAGATAACGTGGCAATATCATGTTCAATACCACACCCCATGCTGCTACTGAGTCAACACATGATAGATTACAAATTTAATTTAAAAATGTGATCACACTTAAAAAAAAAACATCTTCAAGAAGCAAAAAGGAAATGAAAATGCAACACAGTGTGGAAGCAGAGAGGCTGAACTAGTATGGGACTGTTAGCCTGTGGAATAACAGGATCGTGTCCTAGACCTGTGTCCCATGCCAGGTGGCCAAATAGAGCACAAAGCTATAGGACACTGCTTATGAAACGGGGCCCTGGAGGTCTGGATGGAGACACAGATACTTTGATTGGACGCCAAAAGCGTGATACGTAAAAGGAGAAATAAGTAAGTCAGGATTCAAAATTTCAACCTGTGAAAGACTCTGTGAAGAGACTAAGGAAAATGAAACCACAGACGGGGAGAAAATACGTGCCATCCAAATACCTGACACATTTTTGAACAGTGAAAAGTCCCAATTAGAAATGGCAAATTCAAATCCAATTAAACACAGTAAAATGAGGAGCAACTGTTTCATGAGTAAGAATTGCTACTCGGAGTGATAGAAATGTTTCTGAACTAGACAGAAATGCACAATAATGTGAATGTACTAAACGCTATAACTTGTGCCCTTCAAAATGGTTGATAATATGTTATGGGGGTTTCAAATCAATAGTTACATAAAATGAAAATTTTAAAACTAAAACAAAAACCCTGAAGTTCACTAAATAGGACATAGAGACAATCAGCAAACCCAAAGAAAGACGTTAGACATCATTAGCCAACAAACTGAAAATGAAAACCACTGCGAGTTATCATATACCTATCAGAATGGCTAAAACAATAAGTAGTAACAACACTGAATGCTGATAAACAGGTGAAAATCCCAATCACTCATGTACTGTTGGTGGGTGATGTGAAATGATAGGACACTCCGGTAAACAGGTCAGAAGGGATTAAAACTGCATTATGATCAAGAAGTTTCACCCTTGGGCATTTATCTCAGAGAAACAAAATCTTAGTTTCACTCAAAAACATTCTCAAGAATTTTTAGAGCATCTTTGTTATAACAGAAGAAACCTGGAATGAACCAGGATGTCTTTCCAAAAGTTATTGGTTAAACAAATTGCGTTACATCCATACCACAGACCACTACACAGAAATAAAAAGGAACATGATATTGGTACATGATTTGGATGAATAGCCAAGGAACTATTCTGAGTAAAAAAAAAAAAATCCTAAAACATTGCATAGTATAACATCTTTACAAATGAAGAACTGATTAGCAGGTGTGAGGGCTGGGGGTGTGGGCGGGGTTTGGAGGGGGCGTGTGAGGAGTTGTGAGGGTCTTTGTGGCAATCACAGCAGCCACTATTTTGACTGTAGTGTTGACTACAGGGACACGCACATGACATACAGTCATCAGAAATGCACACTCACACACAGATGAGTAAGGGCACACTGAGGAAATCTAAACAACGTGTGGTGACTGTGTCCATATCCATGTCCTGGTTGTGATGCTGTGAGGTGATGGTATTGATTTCAAACATCAGCGTTTGGGGAAACTAGACAAAGGGTACAGGGCATCTCTCTGTGTTATTCCTCGTCACTACATGCAGATCTACTTCTATCTCAAGAAAGGTCCAAGCAAATCAAAACAACACCCAGTGAAACCGTAATTTTCACTCAAATAAAGTGAAAGTTATCATTTCTAACGTATTTAGAATGCAGTGCCACAATGGTCATTTTCTCTGAGAACCAAAACAACCATTTAAAAGTTTGCTCTATTTTTTTAAAGATTTTGTTTATTTATTTTCAGAGAGAGGAGAAGGGAGGGAGAAAGAGCAATGTATGGTTGCTTCTCACATGGCCCTCACTGGGGACCTGGTCTGCAACCCAGGCATGGGCCCTGACTGGGAATCGAACCGGGACTCTCTGGTTCCCAACCCGTGCTCAATCCACTGAGCTATACCAGCCGGGCCTAAGAGTTTGCTGTATTGACATTTCTTAAAGATCTAAAAATAGAAGACTGGTATTTTCTGCTTCTATAAATCTAATTATTTTTTAGAAACCCATTTTCTTAGGAGGTGAAAATATGTGTAATACTTTGCAACCTTTGGTAAATGATATAGATCAAACTCTTTCTGTCTCTGTTCTCCCACATGATCAACAAAGTTGAACACAGAACACATTTTTGGGCTCAAAAATAGATACAGTTGTATGCATGGAATTAAAATGAAGCCCAGTTTTTGATGGGTTCAAGTTTCCTCTAGTATTCTTGGTCAGCTCTTTCTTTTTGGAAGTATTATTTTTATTTCATGGGGTTTCCCTTTTGCGAGTATGTGTGTATGACAAATAGATGCACATTTCTCTGAGCACTTATTTTAGAACTTTAATTATTTTAATGAAAACACGGTCAACCAAAATTTCAACTTAAAATATAATCGAGAATATTAAATTGATATATGTCATGTAAAATTAAGTGTTAGTGACCTATAGATTAATTTCAGATTCATTTTACTGTTGCTGATGTATCGTTACATTAGGTTTATAAAAGAGGAAGCAGGATTTTAAGCTACAATTTTATCTTTATATGACACCTGCTATGGGCAATTGTTTACTTAAATAACAGATATATCAGGCTATGATTTTATTTCCAAAAGTATATATTTTCTTTTTTAAAGGGTATATATTATCACAGATTTAGCTTCTTCCCCATGTTTAACTGGTTTTATGTCATTTACTTTGGATGCATGCTTACCAAAGAAATTTTTGAAACATAATTATAAAGAAATATATTATTAATGGTTTGGTTTTTATTCAGCAGGTTTAAGTTCACATATTGATAAAGACGTTATTTTCATCAGTCACATTGTCAAGGTTTTCTGTATTATCTATATCTGGAGCAAATATCTCTATTTCTCATTTTAAAATGAGATCCAGTAATGGAAACCATTCTCTGTAAATGAAGATGGGTGGTGACCTTAGATGCATGATTTAAAAAACAAAAAACAAAAACACTGAATTTCTGCTTATTCTTTTAATTCCATTGTACTTGTGAAGTCAGCTCTGTGAGAGGAAGAGTGTTTTAACCAGGGGTCTGGGCGATGGGACTCCAGTCCTGAGAGTTCCGCTGGCTAGTCTTGCTGCCTGGAGCCTCAGCGTCCACCTTTTACATGGAAGGAGATACATCCATGGTCTTTAAGGTTCCTTCCAGCTCTGCGCCCATGAATGAGCAATCATAGTGATGTGGATACGGTCATTTCACTCATGCAAGTGATGGAGGGTAGGCAGGTAGGCGGGTAGGTAAGTGGGTAGATAAATCATTTAAACAAGCATTTATAAAAATATGATTGATTGTGCCTAAAGTCTAAAACTGGACCTCACTTAAAATAACAAATGTACACCATAAAAATATACTTGAGAGCTGGGAAGTACTAGTCTAGCTTCTTCATATAGGGTCTGCTTATTTTGAAATTTTGAGTGCCATATTTTTACCATTTAACAAAAAAAATCAAGTTTACTCATGTAATATTTAATCATGAACAAAAGAAGGGATTCTTTGTTTCTTTTGACAAAATAGAAAAAGCACAGGGTTGCAACACATAAACACATGTATGAATATAATTAACAACAAATAAAAGATTGCAGGTGGTCAAATATATAGTGATTTCACTTTGGGGGGTGGACCCATAACGCAATGTACAGATGAGGTATTATAGAGTTGTAGATTTGATATGTGTATAATTTTATTAACCAATGTCAGCCCAATAAATAGAGAAGGGTAATCAAACATTGTCTAGAATGTTAGAATATTATGAGGTCACACCGCTAAACGTCGTATCGTAAATGTGTCTGTAAAAAAGTCTGTTGCTAAGATAACACTTTTAAGAATCCCAAAAGGTTACTGAAATAAATATAAAATAATTTAGATATAGAGAAAGAGCTACCAGCTATCCGCAGCACACTCTAAATATAGTCATGCACAATTTATCTATGTTCTTCCGAGAGCTATGGCTGGACCGAAGGAGTGCTTAATCAAAGTGCTGTGGCTTTTGCTGATTTTTCATAGCTGTCAATTGATGTAGTCATAAATTTTTAGGCACCTGGAATATGGGACCTTGTTGCATATTTTAAACTGTCACTTAAGAAACTTGACAGATGGCACCAACCTAAGACTTCGCTTGATCATAGGGCAAGTGGAATCTTTGCTTCCCTCAAAGAAACTAAAACAGGTTACATAAATCATTCTACCTTGGAATTTTGCAGCATGATAAAAGTTCTATTAATGTTTCTATATGGGCAAGCCAAATTAATTAAGAAAATGTGTGAACAGAATATTAAACATGGAAAATATGACCCTGTCACCACAAATCCCACGCTAACTAGAGGACACCTTCAATTTGTTCAGTCCCTATAATGTGCCACTTCCTTTACATGCATTCCTGCAGTTCAAAAAAACAGTTTAGTTTAGTGAAAGTCCAAGGCCACATAGGTGTCCGTGGTAGATTTAGAATTCAAATCCATACAATTTCCTTCAAAACCTCTGGGCTTCCATCTATACTAAAATTTTAAAAAAATCCTATCTAAGATACATATCTGTAAAGCAACATCATGTCACTGATTATATGAAGGCATCTACCTCACTACTATAAAAATCAAAGCGAAGTCCCTGCTAGACTTTTCGAGAACCCTTCGCCTGCTTGTCTCGCCCTTCATCACTGAGCTCCCCCCTCCCCTGGTGATTCCAGGCAGTCTCGAAGCGCACTCCGGTGTGCCCAGTCTCTCACCAGGCTACTTCTTCACATCTCCCTACTGACCTTCCCGGAAAGCTGCTCACAGAAAGCCCTTGGGGTCCTCTTTCTACAGTATGCACACACACACACACACACACACACACACACCCATAGTTGTTCTTCAACACACATCGCTAGGGACTTTTCTTCCTTGTCTGCCTGCTGATGTCAGCCATACTTAGGACTCCGTTTTGCCGATTCTGATGGGAGTTTTTCTACTTTTATCATATTCAATCTCTCGACATTACCCCACTCAGCTGACTGCCTACCCCTGCCGGAAACACTCGACAGGTGACTGAGAGATGGAGTTCTATCCTAAACATCCTTCCTCTCTCAATATTGCCCGTCTCCATCCAGTTCTGGTCTTTCAGTAGAATGCTGCCTTCTTATGTGAAGTGTCTTTTCCAATAACTCTCACTTCATGTTTTATTTTCACTATAACACTAATCATGATCTCTAAATACCTTATTTATTAATGACTCATTATTTTATTTTACTCTTTCTGTTCAGTTTCTTCACTGCAATGCAGCCGGAAGGAGGGCCTGTTCACTGCCAGAGCTCTGTGTTTAGCATGTGCTCAATTAATAATTGATTTAAATGAATGAATCTCTCTTTAGACCATGGTTTCTTTTCAACCTGGATGTTTTTTTCTGGATGAAACAGTCTGTTGTGATGGAAAGAGTCTAAGTGATGGAAAAGAATTTGAAGACTGGGGTCTAATCCTGGTCACAGCACTTAGAATGGTTTTACAGTAGCACCAGCTGGCTTACAGCTGGCAAAATGCAGAAATTACGCAGAAGGCATGTAGATGAGTGGTGAGTATAGTGTGCTGACAATGCGTGTGTAACCAGGGACACTGAGTGAGCAGGAGAAGGGCAGACCAGCAGCACTAAAGACCACCAGGCTCCTGAATTTGGCAAGACATTGGCCCTCTTGGTTGTAAAGTCAACTTTCTCCTCGGTCACTCAAAGCCACCAAATACATAGTGTCACACAGTGGACAGCTTTATATAGGCACTATCTGTCCCCATGCTGGAGGGAATTGGATTGTAAACGGTTTCATTCATGTGATGTTCTGTGTCCATAAATTAATTTACATATCCAAAAATATACAGATGTTTTGACTGAAATGCCAGAAGACTGGGAACAATTGTTGAAAATGCCTCATAAAGACATGTGGGCGATGTCTGGTTTTCCAATAATTTGTCCAAGTATGTGTAAAAAATCAGTAAGCCTGCTGGTACCACAGAATTTACAAAATTCACGATAAAATTCATTGGGATACTGGATTTTTTTCCACTGTGTATCTGATATCCAGAGACAATTTCAGTTCAGATTTTAGTAGATTTGGGTCAGGATTAAAAAATTTTGTTTACTGATATTGTAGGAGTATGTTATGAAAGCATGAATGAGACAATGGACTTTTTTTTGTAAAACAAACAAGGAGAAAATTAAAACACATAAAGAAATCCACAATTGCTGAATGAGGTGGAAAAGCAGAACATTTGAAGATATCAGCTGTTCTTTTTCTAAGTCTCTAGAGAAGTAGTGCTGTATAAAAGTTAATGAAGTAAAATTTCCATGAGCATATGCTTTTTTCTTTGAAATAAAAATTCATAAATATAAATTATAATGCATCCTGAAGCTTTAACATTATTTTAAAACAATGCAACATTGACAAGGGAAAGACATGGGACAGAGGGAACATCTAGTTGTCAGGGGTTAGGGGCTGACGACAGAGTGGCGGAGGTTTAACAACTACACATTTATTAGAATTCAGTGAACTGTGTCACGAAAAAGGGTGGATTTCACTGCCTGTATATTACGCCTCAATAAAGTCAACTTCACAAAATACTCATATGACACATTTTAAATAATAAACCACAAACAAGCATGTGCTTCTTAGAGGTATTATATTTTATATGCATAGGGCAATTATAAAACACGTGTAAATTGTCTATTGGTTTCGTTCCCTCTAATCTGTACAATTTCTCGCAGCATGTATGAGCCCTTGTTTCATGTATAATGACTCCAATTAATAATTTTATATATGAGTGACAACCAGCAACCACATAAAGACAAAATGTATTTTCTAATTTTATGACAATATGGCTAAAGTCAAAATTCTGATTAGCCTGATTTATCTTTATAAGTGTTTGTTTTGATCACCTTTTTCCTTAGTCTGAAAATGCAGAATGTAGGTAATGAATAAAATATAGTTTATGCAAATGTGAATAGTTATGATAAAATACATTCATTCTGTAAATTAAAATGCATGATCACAGGTACTTAAATAACCTGGATTTATCATAAAGTCCCAATCAATGAAACTAATTCAGCCATGTTCAGTGTGGGTCAGTGGACTGAGCTCCAGCTTGCAAAATGAAAGGTTGCTGGTTCGATTCCTGGTCAGGGTACATGCCCGGGTTACAGGCCAGTCCCCATTTGGTGGTGTGCAAGATGCAGCCTATTTATGTTTCTCTCCTTCTCTTTCTCCCTCCCTTCCCCTCTTATTTATTTATAAATATTTTTTTAAAAAGCAAAAATAGAAACTAATTCAAAGTTTTAACATAATTCATTATATATATTATAGAGTCAAGTTTCTTAAAAGAATGACATTATTCCAAAAATCAATTTGGTCACTTAAAATAGTATTTATGTGGCTTTAAAATGTTTTGAATTAAGTACATTTTATGGTATTTTCATAATCAATTTCAGGACATATTAAATTATTCATAAAAATAGCATTCCATTGGATAAGAGGCCAGAAACAGCTCCCATTTTATCTGAAGATCATAGGAGAGCGCATAAGTTTTCTGAAAGCCACTACCAAGATGAACTGGGGAAATGCTTGGTCAGGAGATGCTTTAGGAAATTAGTTTATAGTGTAAAATTAAATAAAGAGAAGTTTCCATAATAGGTAATTCTTTCATATAGAATTATTTATGAAGTTGAATATTGGGCATAGTGCACCATGTTCATCTTTGAAAACTTACTAGTTCCAGTTTCTATCTGCACATTCCCCAGAGCAGGGACCAGATCTACTTTGCTCCTGGTTTTATTTCTGTGCCCACCATGAAGGTTCCAAATAGCAGAGCTTAATAAGTGCTAAGTGAATGAATAAAATAATAAATGATCTCAATACTAAAAATATTGGAGATTTCTAGTGTTACTGACTTTCTAGTTATTTTTCTTTCAGAATAAATTTAAAGTACCTATTGTATTTTATTTAGTTATTATTTTCAGCATTTAATGTTAACTGTCAAAATGTATGCTTAACAACAATGGTGTATTGCCGAGCTATATTGGTGGGTACATTTTATAAGTGGGAAATTTGTTAGTAAAAGTACATACACAAGTTAAAAATTATATGAATAGTAATCCCAAAACATATGTGTGAGAAAGTTAATAGAACTAAGTTCCTCAGCTAGAGAATCAAAAATAATATAACTCTAGAGATACTTATGACAGGGGACAGGTCTCTTATAGTTCAAAAACATACCTAATCAGAAAGAGAGAGAAAGAGTGAGAAAAAAAATAATGTAATTTATTCTAGTGTTCATTGAGATTTCTATAAATCTCCTCCTACGTGCATAGTAAATATAGGCTATATTTTGGGCAAATATAAACACCATTTTGAATTCATTGTAGAACAGAAACCAAAGTCACACATTCTAAAACAAATCCTAGTAAACAATTCCAAATAAGGGATTGAGTAAAATAGATGAATCCATCTAACCATGACCTATTTCAGTACACACATCTGTACATCAAACATTTGCCTCTATGATTTTCATGCAGAAAACACTGTCAAATCTCTGACCCTTGAGATTTTGGTACTGCTTAGCATGCAGCTAAATTGCATTCAAACAACATTTGCATATGCAGGATGATTTGGTAGAATAAACCTCGAGATTCTGCTCTCAAAAGAACAAGCTCTTTGTTCACTTGTGAATTTACTGACTTCATGCACTTTAAATATGAAAAATGTGAAAAACTCTCTTTGGGGGATTTATAAGAATAGTTCTCTCTTCACATGGCTGAATGATATGTAAATACAAAAACATTTTTTCCACTTTCTAGTTCATATAGAAGTGACATACAGGTACTGAATGATAAAACACAGCAAATAAGCAACCCTGTGGGTTTGCCATTAATCGATTAGATATTTATTAGGTAATTGTAATCTTTAAATCTATAATCTTCATAGCAAATTAGTCTCTGCTGGATAGCCCTATGAATGCAAAGAAGTATAATTCAGAACCTTGTCCCACAGGAAAATATGGTTTGACTTTCAGAGAATAAACCTACCCCACCCATGAAATGTTAATTTATGGGCATAATTTGAGTGAGAAAAGTAGAGAGATATTACTTCCAGAATCCAGTGGCTGGAGACACTGTTTGGGATGCGGTGGTAGGGGATGTTTTCAATGGAGGAAAACCTAGGATTAAAACTGACGGGGACTTGCACGAGAGACAGACCGGCAGGCCACGATCGGGACTTTAAATATGGGAGATCTCTACATGTCTTGGGGAGCACACACTTGGAAGTATTGGATGCAAGTCAGTTTTTGAGGAAAAGGTAAGAAAGGTCAACTGAAGCAGTACCGTCTCAAAGACTAAGGTCATGGTTTCTTTTAGTGATATTAAAAAGGAAGCCTAAAGTATCCCATTTCTTTATGAGCCTTTAGATTAATTGCAGAGGCTGAGGTCCTAGAAGACATGGAAGATGAGGAGGGAAAAATTCTTTGGTGTTCTTCTGGCAAATGTACTCCTAACTCATCTGTTTTGGACGCTATGCATGCAGGGAAGAGGCGTGTCCACAATGGCCAGGGTGTCCTTCTTGCAGAGCAGAGTCCAACATGAAGGACCAAACAGGTGGCCTTATGACCCAGGGAGATGGGTGGGTCTGCGAAACAGGTGTTGTGATTTTGTAAGTCAGGAGTGTCCAATTTTTTGGCATCTCTGGAAGAAGAGTTTTCTTGGGTCACACATTAAATACACAAACACTAATGAAAACCAATGAGAAAAAAGAGGTCCGTGCATAATTTTCATGATATCTGCCACCAGAGATAAGCAAAAAAGTCCTCACATAATAACCCTAATTACGCAGTGGCCCTTTTGATAATCTTTTAAAATGGTCAAGCAGGTACCAAATTTGTGATCACTAATATAGAAAATGTACATGTCTAAGCAGTCAAACTTAGTAATAAAACTAAACAATGTTTTAAGTTAATTTACAAGTCTGTGTTGGGCCACAGTCATAGCCATCCTGGGCCGCATGCAGCCCGCAGGCCGTGGGTTGGACCCCCAGGTCTCAGTATTTCACCTGGCTTGGTGACGCTAGCACTCAAAGTTTGCTTTAGCAACAAATGTGAGGATTTTTTTTTTTAATTTTTTTTAGAGAGAGGGGAAGGGAGGGAGAAAGAGAGGGAGAGAAACAGCAATGTATGGTTGCCTCTCACATGGCCCTCATGGGGACCTGGCCCGCAACCCAGGCATGTGCCCTGACTGGGAATTGAACTGGGACCCTCTGGTTCCCAGCCTGCGCTCAATCCACTGAGCTACACCAGCCAGGGCCAAATGTGAGAATTTTATCTATGGTGGTTGTCTTTCTATTTTCCAATATCCTCAACAGCCAGGTTTAAAGGACAGGGACATTTCTACGGTTGTGTTGGGTATCACATTAGCTAGTATTACGCAAGCCAATACTTCATTACTATTTCACCAAGCAGCAGAGGAAATAAAGATCACCATTTTCCTCTGGTAAAACCATTGTTTGTGAGCATGCTGTGTGTTGTGGGATGCAGATAAGGTAAGGGTCGGACATTGTGTCTTTTTTGCATAAATTATATTACTTGTGGCTCATTCCAACCACTTTAGCTAAAGGGAAGGGTTGTCTCCCTTTAAAATAAGGGATTCAGGCTACATCTGTTTCCAGGTAAGATGAGAGATTCAGTCTACTCCATAGTGAGAAATCCATTCTACTTCTCACTGTCCAGGCAAGATGGTCCATTCAATATTGATAAAGAGCTTATGGGACCTAGCCCATCACAGCTGTTGATCTCTGCCTACAAAACCAATTTTTTAAAGTTTGTTTTTTCTTATAATAATACCTATACTTGTTTATATTTATTACGTGCTTACTATATGCCAGGAAATAACCAAATAACCTAAGTAATCTTATTAATAACTATACTTTATTAATTTAAGTATCTTGATCCTGAAAAAGCTCTCTCTCTTTGCATATCCCTTTTATATATATACACACACATACACACAAATATACACACATGCATACATATACACATACATGTATATATACACATGCACATATACGTGTGTGTGTGTGGTCTGTCCAGAAGGTATCCAACCATGTAATATGAAAAATAGACACATTTACTGAAAAAATACAAGATACAAGAAACATTGTACATAGGACAATGATGCCTGAGTTCCCTTCCAAGTAGGCACCTTGGGACCTCACACAGTTCTCCCAGTCGCCATCAGCTGCTCTGTTGCATTTTCCTGAATCTCATTGACAGTCTGAAATCTACTCCCTTTCAAAAGTGACTTTAGTTTTGGAAAAAGTCAGAAGTCACAGGGCACCAAATATGGGTTGTAATGGGGCTGAGTCACCTGGGTGATTTGATGGTGTGTCAAAAAATTCTGCATGAGATGTGATGCATGAGTGGACTTGTTTTCATGATGAAGCTGCCCATCACTATTTGTCCATAGCTGTGGCCTTCTGAATCACCCAAAGAGTTTCTTTGGAGGAATGTTCAAGTTTAACACAATATTTGATGCAGATGTGTTGTTCTACTCACTCAGTCATGTTGAATGTGACGGCCACACAGTACACATGCTCACTCAACTGTGTCTACCACCCCCACTGACTAGTACAGTGAAGTCGTATTTGTTCACACATGTGCATTCCAGTCCACTCTCCTTGGCTGCCAGGTCACATCAATGTCACACAAATCACTCTCATTATATTAACAATGACTGCACTTTTTTCAGACTGATCTCATATACAAACACACCCTCACACACATCTGAAGAACATGGAAATTGAGCAATTTTGTCCCCAGTGCGGGATATATGGAGCCACATTTTCAACCCAGGGAGTCAGGATGCTCAACTAGGACACACCAGACCACATTTCTTAAACTATGTGACTCGGCTACAGGGGTTCTATTTCTTACTTATAAATAAGATAATTAAAATTAAATAATTTCTGGGACTGAGTGGGCTGATGGATGTGGGAAAATAAGGAGCAGGCCAAATATACATTCTTTTTACAAATGAATTCAAAGAGTAACATGTATGAAGGTTAACAAAATATCCTTTCCTGTTATCATCATGCTGGACCATACGAGCCCCCATCAATCATACAGGTGTTCTCAAAAATGCAGCGTGGCCTGTTTCCACTCCTGTCCCCACTGCCACGTATCTGTGCGGGACAGAGGGCCAGGGCCTCCAACCTACCTCTATGGGCCATCACTGGAACTATCGTGAGGAGTTTAGAAACAATAATTGCACTTTCAATAATTACTTGCACAGGGAACTTGGGAAAAACCCTTTTCTCCCTAGGGCCTCCGCTGTTGAAGATGCAACATCCTACCATATGAACCTAAGATATTTTCCAGCCTTAAATCTATTGTTTATAATATGTTTAAAAGCCTTTGATGGCTTCTCTTCCCACTTAACAAAAAGGACTAGAATTCTTGACTTGGTTTACCCAGCCGGGGACTGTCCTGAGCTCCATTCCCAGTCTATGTCCTGCCTGCAGGTGGCACAGCTCTCTGCTCCCTTCTTTGGAAGAGTCGGTTTCTCCCAGCCAGAGCCTGGCAGGGGCTGTTCCCTCTGCCCGGGTAGCCCCGACCCTTCCCTCCCCGAGGGTGCGCAGATCACCTCTGTGCATCCTGATGCGCTCAGTTCAGAGAGATTTCCGGTGCCCTGCTCCATTCTCCCACAGCACTCTGTAGTTTTTCATAATGATGACAGCAATTACAATGACTCAACATGCAGGTAGGAGTTTAATGTCTGTATTTTGAAACAGAATGTAACAGGTCTGTTTATTCACTGCCATGTCTTCAGGTTTAGTACTGTTTCCTTGTAGTAGACACTCAAGAGATATTTATCATAAAACTGATCAAATAAATATAAAAAACTAATTAATGACAAAAATTTCCCAGAGTTTTTTTTTAAGAAGTTTTAATTTTTTTATTTATTTTTTAAGATTTTATTTATTTATTTTCAGAGAGAGGAGGAGGGAGGGAAAAAGAGCAATGTATGGCTGCTTCTCACATGGTCCTATTTGGGGACCTGGCCCGCAACCCAGGCATGTGCCCCGACTTGGAATCGAACTGGGACCCTCTGGTTCCCAGCCCACGCTCAATCCACTGAGCTATACCAGCCGGGCTCCCAGATTTCTTTATAGGAGGAATGAGTCTTACAATGCAAGATTCCTCCTCTTATATATTTTTCTTCATTAAATATTAAATAGTAGCCACCAAGAGTGTTCCATTCATACCTATAATATTTTTAAATAACCCTTTTAGCAGAAATAGTTAATATTTCCCTTAACTGGCAAAAACATCAAGAGTCTCTGATGTCCAGTAACCAGGGAAAAGCGTTGTCAGTTCTCAATGAAGCACCTTATTTGCCCAAAGAAGTGAATGCTGAGATATTTTAAAAAATCACCTAGTCTCAAAAATTTTCATTACAAAAGTTTTATTAAAAAATAATGGATATACGCAATCTGTAAGCACCTGTTTATTACAAAAATATGTAAAATAGGATGAGAAACAGTGCCTAAGTTAATGACAGAAGGAAATACTATTTCTCCCCCTTCCGCAATGGGGAGGTGGGGGCCTGTCTTGTGTCTCCTTCATGCACAACAGAACTAGCACTTCCCTGATTTTCACTTCTGTGGACAAACCCACGGGACTCCTTTTCATTTGCATGTCTATGAGTGCGGTTTGCCGATGCGCAAATTAACAGGTTTCTAGTACATGGAACGTCTTGCACCTCAAATCCACATACATTTCATTTCTTTTTTGTTAACAGTTACTTACACATAATGTATGACTTTCATGTCCTGGGGGCTCCGCAAAGGGGGCTTTATTTACCCAAGGAATCAGGACTTAGAATCCCAGGGAGTCCCCTGGCCCTAAGCAGTGTCAGCCCTGCTCCCAGGTGACATTTGTCTGTACCTCCAGCCATACCAGCCACATAGGATGGTGCCTCTATGTTATGGTCTCTGCAGCTGGTCTGATCTGAATGTTCCTCATTAGCCAGGGACAAGTCACCTCCATTCACATCTGTCGGGTAAGGTGACTTTTTCCCCCCGACATTCACTTTGCTTTGTCCGGTTTTGGGTTACGCCCTTTTGATTGTGACACACTTTTTCATATGAGGCAAAATCAACTCTGTTTTCAGGGAAAGCATATTGTAACCTAGCTCTCTCCTTCCCTCTGGCTTTTTCCCTCCTGTGTCATGAAATTTGGAATCTTTAGATGGTTTCCCACTAGGTGATATCAGGTTATAGTTCCCGCAGGGCACATGCTCACCAATGAGACACAATGCTAATCAGGAGTGTTCCCAGTGTCGGGGAGAGACAGGAAGTTCAGGGCCAAGACCAACATCCACAGTGAACACTCGGGTTGTGCCCAGGCTGCCGGAGTCCGGGGACAGCAGTCAGCGTGGCCAAGGGCACACTGTCAACGTTTCGTCAGCGCTTCTGCTGCTTCAACCAAGAACAGGGAATTCAACTTGGTGGGCTTCCTCTTAATAGCTTCCATAACTGAAGAGCTAACCGGTGTCGAACATTTCAAGCAAAGAGCTGCATCCGTTGTTTTGATGCCGGGTCTGTATGGTATCTCTGTTGAAATAGAGATGCTTCTAGAGTTCTCTAGGATCTGACCTTGTCTGAGAGAATACCTGTCAGAGAAACTGAGAACTTCCCAGCTAACCAAGGAAACACATTGTAGTGGAATATTGATGAATGATACTGTGATAACGGAATATAGGATTCAGCATGATCTGTGACCTATTTCTTAGATGCTCTCTAAAATGTTCTAGCTAGGGCATAATGCGTATTTATTCAAAACATACAGACAAAAATCTCAAGTCATTACTTATTCCAAAATATTCCCTTTTGGAAAATTGATTCACTAGAAGATGACATCATCATTACCTTTATTTTCCAAAATGAGCCAGCACTCGGTAGTTGTTGAAAGGCATAGCTGCAGCTAACTTTCTTTAAGTGCTGAGTAAAGGTTCACATGCATGTGAAGTTTTTATTGGGACTTTTGAGCCTTCTAATGTTTTCCAAAAAGGATCACGCCATTGCTTTCTTCAGTGCGCCTTTTATGTCAAAATGGTTTTTAAAAAAGTACTTGTGATCTTACATTTTCCCATGCAAGTGCATCTTTTCTTTACTAAAGAGTTGTGCCATACCCTAGAAATACAGCCTGTCTTACAAATAACACAATTTAACACAAGACAGCACTTTGGAGACTTTCAATAGAATTTTAAAGTGTTAAGTCATTAACTTTTCATTCTTGAAAGAATAATCACCACAGGTCCTTCTCTCCAGGTCATCAAAACACAACGCCTGCTTGATGATTTACAGTATCTCCACCAATTAAACTCTTTGTGTATGCATTTGGTAAAGGACTCAAAAAGAGAGGGCCAAGCAGACAAAATCTCAGTGCAGATTTCAAAACATTCTTTCAGAACGGATGGGTCTGTGTCACTAAGGCTCAAACCACCCTTGTCACGGAAAGAGCATCAAAAATTAAAGTAACAAACAAACGGGAAATAAAAACAGAGACCGATAAACCCACTGAATTCTATTCTGTGGGCTACATTTTCAATTTTTTTTGGCTGACATTGGTTTGATGGAAATGGCTTTGTGATAGGTAATAGTATGTTCTTTTGAAGTAATGTATAATTACTTTAATTATTACAGGTGATATTTTGGTATGTAAACATACAAGTAAAGGAGTGGACTAGAATAAAAAGTCATATTATTAAAAGAAGTTCTATCATTTATTTGTGTATACATGCCTGTGTTTGTGAATAAAAAATTCCCCAAAGGAAAGGTGTGCCTATTCATCAGATTTAGAAAAAATAGCTTTTCAGGGAGGCTAATTAATGGGAAGTCATACTACTTATCTAAATCAAGTTAGTTTTAATTATAAAAATAATAAAATGACATTTACAGGTTTTAGAAAGAACTATTTTAAAATTCAATCTTCCCTCAGTTTACAGGGTTTATTTATATATTCATTTACTAACCCAAATAACTATTAATTATCTCAAGCAAGCAAGTGTTGGGCCTACATACACACGTTCTAGAGATCACATTTGCTGGAACGTTCCTCACTATTGCGGTACTTCGATTATTAACATTATAAACCAAGAACATCAGAAAACACTGCCGACAGAAATGAGACATAACTTTCTATTTCAAATATTGACGTTTTTCTCTCTGGTTTTTATTATAAATGGTGTTTTAAAATATCTGTCTTTCATCATACAACATGTTAATTCCTGATGATCTCAAAACAAAAAATGTGTCTCCTGTTCTCTTGGTTGGTAAATGTTGAGGGAGGTGAGAGTATGAAAATGCAAACACACACACACACACACACACACACACACACACACAACAAGTGGGTGTCCCTGTTGACCTCTCACAGAGCCAGCCCAGCGTGGGATTATAGGTTCAAGCCTGGTTGGAGTAACAGTCAGGAGACACATAGAAACAGGAGTGGGTCTGTCACAGAGAATGAGCCATAGATTTGATGGTGACCAGATCAGCAGTAATGTCACAACAGGACACACTTATGGACACACACCTAGGAAGGAAGGTCTGCAGTTGGAAGCAGAGATTGCAGCTATAAACCAGGAATGCCAAGTGTTGCCAGGAAACTTCAGGAGCCAGGAAGAGGCAAAGATTTCTTTCCTGAAGCCAGAGAGTGAACCACAGTATTATCAGTATCTTAATTTTAAAATTCTAGCTTCAATAATTATGAAAGAATAAATGGTTGTTGCTCTAAACTACCTAGTTTGTGGTGCTGCTCTATGGGAGCCCAGGAAGTTAACACAATTGGGTTTTTTATAACAATTTCTTATTGTCTTGATTTATTTTTATTTTTTAATCGTTGTTTGAGTACAGTTTTCTGCCTTTTCCCCCACCCCTTCCCACCACCCCAGCCTTCCCCACCTCCCTCCCTCGTTTCCAACCCCCCTTGTTATTTTTCATTTGCTCTTTATAATTGTTTCTGCAAACCCTTCACTCTTTTCCCCCATTATCCTCTCCCTTCTCCCCTCTGATCACTGTCAGCCTGTTCTCAATTTCAATGTCTTTGGCTATACTTTGCTTTTTTTTTTTTTCATTTTGTTTATTAGGTTCCTGTTAATGGTGAGATCATATGGTATTTGTCTTTTACCGCCTGGCTTATTTCATTTATCATTATGCTCTCCAGTTCATTCCATGCTGCTGCAAAGGGTAGGAGCTCCTTCTTTCTCTCTGCTGCATAGAATTCCATTGTGTAAATGTACCACAGTTTTTTGATCCACTCATTTACTGATGGGCACTTGGGTTGCTTACAGCACTTGGCTATTGTAAATTGTGCTGCTATGAACACTGGGGTGCATAGGTTCTTTTGGATTGGTGTTTCAGGGCTCTTAGGGTATAATCCCAGGAGTGGAATTGCTGGGTCAAAAGGCAGTTCCATTTTTAGTTTTCTGAGGAAATTCCACACTCTTTTCCATAGTAGTTTCACCAGTGGACATGTTGTGTCCAAACAGTGGTCCCACCAACAGTGTACTTAGGTTCCCTTTTCTCCACATCCCCTCCAACACTTGTTGTTCGTTGCTTTGTTTATGATGACCATTCCGACTGGTATGAAGTGGTATCTCATTGTGGTTTTAATTTGCATCTCTCTGATGGCTAGTGATGCTGAGCATCTTTTCACATGTTTCTGGGCCCTCTGTATGTCCTCCTTGGAGAAATGTCTGTTCAAGTCCTTTGCCCATTTTTTAATTGGGTTGCTTGTCTTCTTAGAGTGGAGTTGTGTGAGTTCTTTATGTACTTTGGAAATCAAACCCTTGTCTGAGGTATCATTGGCTAATGATTCTTAACTACACAAATGAGATGTTGATAACAGGTAGACAAAGACAGACATTACTGGAAGTTTCTGTGCTTTTGACTATAGTCAGAACTAAAACCAGTCTGGAGTAAGAGCATTGCCCACATATAAGCTTTGAAGTTACTGTTCAGTTAATTCTGATTTTTCTCAAGCAAAAACAATCTATACTTCAGATTAAAGAAATTTTAACAGTAAAATATTAATTACAATTTCCAGTCAATATCAGTCTATATGTTTAAGTTTAAATAAATATAATTTCTTTGTGTAATTTCAGATGTCAGAGTTCTGTTTCTGTTAGGATAAAAGATTTACATCTCTTCAAAAACACAAATATAAAGAGAAAAATATCATTTCTCTTTTCAGTTTTATCTAAGTGCAAAAAACTCTTGCTGTATTTCTCCACAAAGAGTGCTGGTTACATGAGTCTTAGAGTTTAGGGAAGGTGTGGAACTTCAAGTCAACAGTTACTATCCCAGGGTGAGAATAAGAATTCCAAAGATTCCACAGATAAAGTTGTATGCAAGGTAAAAAAATATTCTAAGTCCAAATATCTCAAAATTAAATATAAATGAGGTTAGAATTATCCACTGCAGTAAACCCTTTAATGAGAAATTCCCTTAATGAGAAAACTACTTAATCAGGAACTGAAGATACTTTATGGACAGTTTCATTCTTTGTCCTATTTCCCAATTCAAAAACAATGTATTATCAGCAATATCAATTTAATAGAAGTATTGAGTACAGAGGAATGGCATTTGTGTTTGTATAAGATATGATACTTTTCACAAGCATCTTTATAAAAATTATTTTTGTGACTTTGTTATTATCAAAGATTTTTCATTGGGCATCTTTTGGGGGGCAAAATTCTACCTACCAACAATAAAATGAAATCTATGAACAAATATAGCTTTAAAATATTTAAGATAACTTTTAGTCACTCCAGTATGAAATTATGCTTTTTTTATGTTAGCCAACAACAGCAAATAATTTGAGAGTATCATCTTAAATCACAAAAACATAACATAATGTGCCTCAGCTATGTTTCTATCCTTATCCAAATCTTAATAGATACAGAACTCATTTTATCTTGTTTTCACAGCAATTAAATTTCTTTCTGTATTTAATAGATGGGGAGTAAAAGTCCATATAAGTTTTATTGCCTATCAAAGATGCTTTTGGTTGAAATACATTTTAAATGGCAAAGATAAGCCTCAGTGATTCACTAGTATGCAACAAAAATCCTGGATATAAGAACATAATATGACTTAACTGCATTTAGTAAGTAGGTAGCCAAGAACAATAAAACACATGCATAACCACAGAGTGCTGTTTTTACAGCACACTGCCACCTTTACACAGATTTTCAGAAATTCTATTCTGGCTCGTTGAGGCCACATTTCTTAAGTTTTTGCACAATACATGGATATGTGTTGTTCCTGAGAACTTGTGAGACCTATTCCGTAATGGCCAGACCGCAGTTGAAAGCACACTTTGAAGATACGGGTGATAATGAGAGCAGGCAGCATGGCACGCAAAGATCTGATGGATGAATAATGAGGGAACGCAGCCACCCCACAGTCAAAGTTCTGCGATTCCAGGGCGCACATCTGAAGGGCTAATGCAATCTAGTCATTTTGTGTCTCATTTAAATACAAGAGGCTGTTTCTGTCTTTAATCTTCTAATTTCAGGAAATTAGATGTAAAACTATCCTCATTCATTTTAGGTACAGAATGATCAAAAGAATAGAAATTTCATCACAAAGCTAATCGTGTTGTCAAATGACTTCATACATAATGAATCATTAAAATGATCTATTCTAGAATAATTACACGCTGATAAAAGTTAAAAGAGCTTTAACACGTGGGGAAAATTTGTAATTGATGTAACTTTGCCAACTATAACATTACTGGTTAATATTTGTTTTATAAACTTTATTTAATGTGAGTGTTTATAGTTTTGTGCTGGAAAAAGAACTTCCCATGACTTCTTAGACCAATCAGAGACAAATTTTCAGAATACTATCAACACTGACCTTGGGCAATTAGCTCTTTCAGATCACTGACCTTTAACTTCAGTTGCTCAGCAAAATATTTTACTACCAACACATCAAGTATCAAGTAGGAAAAACCCTGTAATTTCTTTCATGTTTCCAGCAAAGCTTTCCTCATTATCTGTTTTTTTATTTTTTTTCAAATTCAATACATTTGATTTACCTATGTATGCCTGTATTAATTAACATTATATGTAATATCTCTAGCTTAAACTATTGTTAAATTGGGGAACAACTAGGTTGCCACAAAAAGCAGAGAAAGGAATGAGTTCTGGACTGCAAATCCCTTAAGTAGGAATAAAGTCCAAACAGAACAAGATCAAGTTCATATTAGTCCATGAGATCATGCTGAGAAAGGAAAATTAATTTATGGTGAAACCACAAGATAAAGACAAGATAATGAGTGAAACACAGACCATGAAGATAAAAAGTGTGGGTAAATCAATAAAAATTAGGTGAGTGATGCAGAGAAATTGTCTAATAATCACTCCTTGTCCAGGCAAAACATGACTCAATGATCACTAAGGACCTGCAATTGTTAAAGAGTTTATTTTCCAATTGAACGGATTCCCGATGACGATAAAACATGATGGCTGTTACTATTTTGCACTGAGTCAGGAGGTATATAGTGATGATGCAAATCACATGGTTTTGAGGTTGAAGAGTGTAAGTGCATGTGTTTCTCAAGTTTATTCCCAAGTAAGAAGGTCATTCTGTCAATGGTGACCTTGAGTAATGAAGCAACTAGCAGAGGCACCAGCAGAGGGAAACCCTTGGCACCTCTTGGTTTTGTGGGTTGAGCCAGGCAAGCACTCAGCCCTTCAGGAAAGGAAGGGTCCAGTAATATTCTCCAACCCTACAGATGTTCAAGGGGTCAGAGCCAAGAAACACCACATCTTAATGGTCAAAGAACAGAATTTGGCTAAAAGGCTTTCAACAGTAGGGGAAAGTAATTTTAACTAATAATTAGAGGAAATACTCTATTTAAAAATAGATTTTCTCTGACACGTCGGTTAATATGGTCTCAATTTGAAAACAATTTTACCACCGAAACAATATTTATAACACATTCCTAAGACATCCCACAAAATATCATTTGAACTAACATGTAGGACTTAATGTACCAAATTAAACATATCTATGAGCTGTTTGTAAACACACACACACAGGAAGCACACACGTAAACAAACAAAAATCTGATGCTGAAGCGAGAGCGTGTTTAATGAGGAAGGCCATCCAGTCTGGTCCTGTCCTGTGTTTTCTCTCTTCTCCTCATTCCAGTGCACAGCATCACCACTTCCTCATGGGTCCAGCCCTTTCCTGCCTCCTTATACTTGCAGATGCCCTTTCATCTGCTTTTCATCTGGAAATGCTTTACCACCCTCAAATTTAGAGAGGCCACTCTGAAGCCAAGCACAATTTGCAACTCCATCCACCAGGGTGATAAGCATAATGCATTGTCTCCTGTTTATGATTCTGTCTCCCATTCATTTTCGAGATCTCTCAGGTGGGGCATCTCTGAATCCCCAGCTAGGGCAGCAGCGGGGCCTCCCTCTTACTTTGATCCCTGCCTGAGGACCGGGTAAATGTCTGTGCTATCCATATTGTAATCAGGAACATCTTTACAGAGATTTTTAAAAAACCTTTCAAGATGGATTTAAAATGTTACAGGCTGATGAAAATAAACACCTGCGATGTGTCTAAATGGTGTAAAAATTAGAAACCTACAGAAAATAAAATAACCTAGATAATGTGTGAAGTTAAGCATCTTATGAAAAAGATATGTGAAGAACTAGAGATGTGTTAACTATTTGAAAATCCGATGAGGACTCAGCTTGGTCATCCATTCCAGGTCTAACCATGAACACATCTCCAGAAATCAGCCAGACAGAGCGACCCTCTCTGTACAAGATGTCTTCTGTACTCAGAGTCTAGTGATCAACACTCTACACAGAACAGAGAACTGTGTTCCAGGAAAGTGAAAAAGAGCTGCTGGGCTGAGCATGCCATGATCTTTACCTAAGAAGACGAATTGGAGAGTGTGTGTATCAGAAAGTAAGGACAACATCGTATCTGACGTCAAAGCTTCTAACCCTTGCATGGCCTTCACCATAGGACACAGAACTGTAGGAAAGAGGTCCAATCCAATAGGAGTCCTAGGTCCTTCAGTGCTGTTCTTGAGGAAACATATCAAGTTCCTGTTCTTTGTCATTCATAATAGAGGCATGCAAAATGTTTTGTTTCAGCCTTCTATTTATAAAAGATGGAAAATGTGACAGTATTTTCTTCAAACCAGCCGGCAAAACTGGACAATACTTTGACAGTGCATTGAAAATAGATGACTGAATAGCCTTCAAAAATAAAATGCTACACTGTTTATTGATACATGGGATGGATAACAATAGAAAAATATTTTTTTCTAAGGAGTCCATGACAGTTCAGGGGCTTGGGCTTTTTGTTTGTTTGACTGAAAATCATTAATTCTAAGAAATGTATATTGGGTCCCTAGTACCTTCCAGGAACCATTCTAGTAGCTGGAAATGCAGCAGTTAAACAAATAGAAAGAAATCCCTCAGTACTTAGACTGTTTGCATTCTAATGCATGCAGGGGGGTGTCTTTGACAGGGTACTGGGACAGTGAGTCAGGGACACACAGCATCCCGCTCTCACTGGGACTGCACTGACTCTGAGGCCAGATAACCTGGTTTGGGCCAGCATCATCACCCCTTCCTAGCTCCATAAAACTAGGGCAAGATTCTTAAACTCAGCCGTGGTTGTCTAATGTATAAATGGACCTAATTAAATACCTATCTCGTACGCTATGATTAGGATAAAACAGATAGTTGAAACACTGCCTGGCATGAAGAATGTTCTTTCTAGAGTCTGTAAGAATCATAAAGTTGCTAAATATTACCAAAAATTTAAATGAAATCAACATATTACCAACACAAATCCCAATATGTCTCTCTTACAGAACTGTACATTGGAGGCTAAACGTTTCTTTGAAAGAACAGATATCCAATATTCAAGGCTAGTTGAAATGAAAACAAAGTGCATTTGCTTTAGGAGGTATGTTTTCTATAATAAAATATAAATGAGTATTGAAGGCTTTATCTATTGGCATATAATTAATTAGAAAACAGACCAAAAAAGAGCTAAGAAAAGAACCATAGAATATAATGGGTGTGTCATCATTTGTCAATCCGACAGTATAAACTGTTGAACAAATGGGAACTAAATATATTTGATGAATGCCTCACACTGCAGACAGGTAATTTCCTACAGGGTATAGACCTAAATATAAACAATGATAAAAACAAAACAAACCTGTGAACTTACTGGAGAAATATCCTTATGTTTTTAAACTTGAAAATGCTATTTTCAACAGTACAAAAGAATTGCCAACTATAAAGCAAAAGACTGTATCTGATTACATATTATAACAATCCGAACTGAAAAAACAAGAAAAAACTGAGAATATATACAACATAAGAAGGGTTAGATGAGGAAATGCAGAATAACAGACATGCATGCATCAGGAAGGACATGTAACCCTGTAGAACCATGAGTGAAGGAAATGAACAAGCTCCTGCTGGAGATTCAGTGATGTCACCGATTTGGGGCCTCTACCATCTTCCCCAACAGAACTCCCGTTTAGGGGCCCCCACACAGATGTGCTGTCTTTGTGGGAGTCTGGGAGTCCAGCGGAGGAGAATGCACGTTTGCAGTGACAATGAAATAAAATAAAATAACATAAAATATTTTTTAAAAATCTGAGATTGATCTGTGGAAAAGTATGTGCACGAAAGTCTGTGCCTGGCTTCCCCAGCTGTGAGCGCTGCTGACAAAGACGCCCTTCTTCCTTCCCCACCCAGGATTCTATGTTAGGAAACTCATGACGTTTAGTTGACACTTTTTTTCTTCAGTAAGACTTTCTTGATGAATTAATTTACACTCTGGCTCAAGTACTGTCTCTCCTCATCATGCACTTTGTGTGGCAAAAGGATTTCAAGAGAACAGAATGAAAGTAAAATTTCCCTGATGATAAGAAGGCAACACACCTTGTATACAGAGCAGTACTGAATATTGTGAGTGTCACAAGCATATGCATAAACATTTGTTTAAAATACACAGACAGGTTATACATTAAGCTCATGCTGATTATTGCCTGAGGAGAGAATGGATGAGGATAGAAATCTCAATGTCATTTCCAGTCTTTCATTTCTGTAATGAAAGAGGAAGAAGATGTGCTAATATTAACAACTTCGCTTTTGCGCGGTAGCTATTTGGGAGGATATTATGGGGAGACAGTGATTGATCATGGCTCAGAGGGTTGAATCAGGAGCCGGACTGCTTGATTTGAACCCATTCTCTACAATCTAGAGGCTGCCTGGACTTGGGAATAGTATTTAAATTTTGTGTCTCAGTTTCCTCATCTGTAAAATAGGGATAAGTTTGTAACTCATTGGTAAATAGACTCTCAAAAGAAGTGCTTATAAATCCTCTTTAACATTTTATACAACACTATTTCTTTTTTCTTTTTTTAAGTAAAGCTGCTGCGGAGGCAGATATTTAAGACAAGCTTCACACTCTGGATTTCAAGGTTTTAAAATACTGGTGTTTGAGGAAGAGAAATGGTAAGTGGAAAGGCATGGAACACATAAGGTTTCATTTTATTTCTCATCTATCATTTAAATAATTTTGATCAAAGTAACTTATTTCTTCAGAACCATAGTTTTCTCATGAGAGTAAAGCAGTATTATGCCATGACTTGTAAATTTGTTGTAAATATACTGGTTGAGTTCAGTAAATGTAAAGTTCTCTTTTCTTTTTATTTATTTTAAAATAGTAAAAAAGATCTTTAAAATAGTATTTGTAACATACTTACAGTCCTGGACTCTACTGAGTTTTTAGAACATTCCTATTTCCTCTAGGGTTTTCTTTGTTGGATTTTATATAGCTTTTAATCTTTTAAACAAAGTTTATTTTGATGGTCAATGCTAAAGTTATGCATGATTCTTCTTCAGTGAATTTCCAAATTAGTTTACATATTAAAAACAGAAGCATGTATAGGTCTTCAAACTAAGTATCTTTTCTTGGCTAATTATTTTGTATAAAGTTTATAATGACTACAATCTAGATTATATATTT
>PVJI01016558.1:0-37955 GCA_004026765.1 Micronycteris hirsuta | reverse complement strand
TGTGAGGTAAGCAAGCAAAATACAACCAGAGAAACAAATTATAACCAGAGACATTGAAATTTAGAACAATCTGGTAGTAACCAGAGGGGAGGGGGAAGGGGATAATGGGGACAAGGGTATTCAGGAACTGCTATAAAGGACACATGGACAAAACCAAGGGGGAGGGTGGAAGCAAGGGAGGGAGGTGGGTTTGCCTGGGATTGGGGGTGGGGGGTAAATGCAGACAACTGTAAGTGAACAACAATAAAATAATTAAAAAATAAATAATTTAAAAAAAAGGAATTAAGTACTGATACATGCTACCCCATGGATGAACCTTGAAGCAATATGCTAAGTGAAAGAAGCCATTCACAAAGGACCACATAATGATTCCATTTGTATGAAATTAACCAAATAAGAAAACCATATAGAGATAGAAAGTAGATTAGTGGTTGCCTAGGGCTGGGGGTGATAGGGGAAAACAGGAATAACTGCTAATGGGTAGAGATGTTTTTTTTTTTGTGGTAATATTTTCAGTTTATTATGGTGATTGCACAACATAATGAATTTATAAAAATTCCACTAAAACAGTTTAAATGAGTGAATTGTATGATATACAAATTATATCTCAATAAAGCTATTAAAAATGAAAGAAAGAATATGCTAGAAACTATATGTGGTCCACATTACCTAAAATATTTACTATGTGGTCCTTCCCAGAAAAGGTTTGCTGACTCCCATTCTAGCTAAACTTTCTCAGTTTACATGCAAGGAGGATGTTCCCCAGAGAGGACAGAGTGTGACCTGCCAATGCTCACTCAGCTTCATGAGTCCTCTGATCATTCTCTAACCCACTCTTTAAAAATAAAAAATTTACTCTTTATGCTATTTTAAAAGTATATTTTATTGATTATGCTATTACAGTTGTCCCGATTTTTTTATCCCCACTCCACCCTGCACCCTCCACCCCGCCCCCCCCCCGAATTTCCTCCCACCTTAGTTCATGTCCATGGGTCATACATATAAGTTATTTGGCTTATCCATTTACTACACTGTTCTTAACCTCCCCCTGTCTATTTTGTCCCTACCATTTATGCTTCTTATTCCCTGTACCTTTTCCCAAATTCTCCCTCCTCCCACTCCCCACTGATAATCCTCCATATGATCTCCATTTCTGTGATTCTGTTCCCATTCTAGTTATTTGCTTAGTTTGTTTTTGATTTTTTAGTTTTAGTTGTTGATAGTTGTGAGTTTGTTGTCATTTCGCGGTTCATCGTTTTTGATCTTCTTCATTTCTTAGATAAGTCCCTTTAACATTTCATATAATAAGGGCTTGGTGATGATGAACTCCTTTAACTTGACCTTACCTGGGAAGCACTTGATCTGCCCTTCCATTCTAAATGATAGCTTTGCTGGATAGAGTTATCTTGGATGTAGGTCCTTGCCTTTCATGACTTCAAATACTTCTTTCCAGCTCCTTCTTGCTGGCAAGGTTTCTTTTGAGAAATCAGCTGGTACTCTTACGGGAACTCCATTGTAGGTAACTGTCTCCTTTTCTTTTGCTGTTTTTAAGATTCTCTCCTTATCTTTAATCTTGAGTAATGTGATTATGAAGTGCCTTGGTGTGTGCTTCCTTGGGTCCAACTTCTTTGGGACTCTCTGAGCTTCCTGGACTTCCTGGAAGTCTATTTCCTTTGCCAGATTGGGGAAGTTCTCCTTCATTATTTCTTCAAATAAGTTTTCAATTTCCTGCTCTTCCTCTTCTCCTTCTGGTACCCCTATGACTTGGACATGTGAATGTTTAAAGTTGTCCCAAAGGTTCCTAAGCCTCTCCTCATTTTTTTGAATTCTTGTTTCTTCCTTGTGTTCTGGTTGGATGTTTATTTCTTCCTTTTATTCCAAATTGTTAATCTGAGTCCTGGTTTCCTTCCCGTCACTGTTGGTTCCCTGTATATTTTCCTTTATTTCACTTTGTATAGTCTTCTTTTCTTCCTTCATTTTGTGACCAAACTCAATAATTTCTGTGAGCATCCTGATTTACCAGTGTTTTTAATTCTTCATCGTCTATCTCCTCATCACTTAGTTCTTTTTCTGGAGTTTTGATCTGTTCTTGCCATATTTCTTTGTCACAGCGCACCTGTTACATGATAAGGGGCAGAGCCTTGGGTATTCACCAGGGCAGGGAAACCTTCTTTGCTGCGTTGTGGTACTGTATGTGGGGGAGAGATCTGAGAGGGAACAATGCTGCTGGTTCAGCTCTCGCCCAGTTTCCATTGCTTACCCAGCTTTCCACAAGCAGACTGTGCCCTTTCAGATGCTGATTCCCAGGTGGGTGGGTTTGTGTACGTTCTAGGATCCTGTGGGCCTCTCCAACAAACTCTCCTGTGAGGCTGGGGGTTTCTCCTGTGTTGCAACCCCCACAGGTTTTTACAGCCAGAGGTTTTGAGTCTTTAGTTTCCCAGTCAGCCAGCCCCCACCTCGCCTCCACAGTCTGCCACCTTGCCATGGGTACTCTCTGTCTGGCTGCCAGTCTCCACCCCTCCTAACGGTCTGGATGAATGTTTCTTTAACTTCTTGGTTGTCAGAGTTCCATGTAGTTTGATTTTCTGGCAGTTCTGGTTGTTTTTTGTTTTTAAAATTCTTGTTATCCTTCTTTTGCATGTGTGAAGAAGTGAAGCATTTCTATCTACACCTCCATCTTGGCCAAAACTCCTCTAACCCACTCTTGTCAACACACAGCAGAATGCCAAAGTGAGCTATCTGTTCCCAAGAGATTTCGAGATGAAACCCCAAAGTCTTGTTGCTCAGGGTTTTTCAGTTTGAAGTAACAAACTCTTGATTAGACTTGAGGAAAGGAGAAACCTTCCCTTTCCATCAGATGTTTCCAGTGGTACCTGCTAACTCCATGCTACTTTGGACTTAAAAACACAATTTGTTTTTTTCAGTAAAGCTCACTTCTAACACCCTGCAACATTTACAAATTGCTTCAGTAGAAGAAATCCTTAGTAAATGTGCTAAGTAAGACTTTGTATCCCTTATCATAAAACATTAAAAAAAAATTTAAGAATGGATTTGGAACAGTATTGAAGGCTGTTTCATCTTGCTTCTTCAGGATTAAAGGTGTGCATGAGCTTCTTCCCATGAAAATAACCCCACAGTAATGCTGAGCTCTGTTCCAGGGAATGTGGGTGAGCAGGCCTTTTTGCCTGCCCCTCCATTTGTAGTCTGGTGTTAGGTGCTTTTGGGGTTGCATGTTCTCAAATTAAACTATGATCTTTTTCTGGGGGTAGGAGTATATACTTCAGGATATACAACCTGTAATAACGTGTTGGTGATGTTATTATTCTAACCTGGAGTGCATCTTTTACCCTTTTATCCATAGAAAGGTTAGGGACTCAGAAGCAGAGCCTTGCATAAAGGTGCCAGTGTCTCTGGAGTCTGTCTGTCTTTGCTTCTGGCACACGTTCTGGCCACTACTCTATCAGACAGTGGGGGTCCAGATCTGTGTTCATTGCTGGGCCCACTTCTTTGTTCCCCTCCTTGTACCAGCCCCAGTGTATTCCATGTGCTCCATTCAGCCTTGCATCACAGGGCTGGATTCTGATTAGCACCTGCATCCCTGATTACTACAGGAGGACTCCCACAATCATCATCACCACTTTCTCCCTCTGGCCTCTCAGCCCTGGGCTCCAGTTCAGTACTAGTGTGCACAATGAAGGGAAGGAGTCATCCAAGGTCTCCAAAATAGGAAATTTGCTCTTGATATTTTTTTCTAGCTTTGGGGTAAATTTAATCTAATAGGATGCTGACTGTACTGGTTTCTCCCCTCCTTTCCTTGTGAAGTTTTTGAAGGAAAATCAGTCAATTCCTAGTTGGAGTATTTGGGGTAGCTTTTGTTTCATTGTTTGTATTTTGTTTTGGTTTTGAGGCAATGGAGATCATGAGCTCAAATCCATTCCTACACAACAATGGAGGCTGAGAGAGAATCTAGATCCAGGTAGGGCTGAGAAAAACTACTCCTGGGGCACAGCTGGTCCTCATGTAACTTTGAAGATTAGGGCACACTGTATCTGGAGAACCCAAAATTGCAGTATAAAACTCCAGACAGCAGACTTGAAACATTCATTTCACAACTTTCAGTTGCATTTTCTGAGGCTGAGAAACACGGAGACAGTTGAGCTATTTGTTTAGAGATTCTTCAGTGAAGTTGATGAGCCGCTCTCTTTCCAGGAGTGCTTGAAAATGCCAAGAAACTTCATGGATCATTTCACTGCTCTCAATTCTCTCTTGGGTCATTGTTGGCCTTCATCCCAGGCCTCCTCTGGTAGCCAACTCCCTCATTCCAGCAATCATTTCTTTGCAGGGGTTTGCTTCTAACTTTTCAGTGTGTGTCCCAAATATTTAGTGATGGACTCAATCCAGTAGAATAGTTTTTTCCCCTTTTAACTCATTTAAATTACTTAGGAAAATGAAAGCTGTAAGCTGAATAAACATTGCAGTTGTCTTGGCCCAGTCACTCCTGGCTGGAGCCTCCCCAATCTAGCAGTTCCAGAGGCCCCTTTCATTCTGCCACTCACCTTCCTTGCCGATCCAAGGGCACTTGGGATTTAATGATCCAGTCCCACGTGCAGGACTTCCTTGTAATGTGCCAGCCAACACTGCTCCTTGAGCAATCAAGCCTTGAGTTTTCTGTATGCTCCTCTTTGTTTCCTTCAGGTTTATTATGGGGTGTGGCACCTGCCATTTATTATGTGAGCCCATAGCCTGGCTTAGTTGTACAAGGATGGAAAGAGTTGGCTTTCCCCTGGAGGGGAGCGGGGTGAGGGCTGGCACAGAGCAAAGCTGCATCAGGCTCCCTGGCTGTGTTTACTACTTGCTATTTTGAGACTTGCTTCCCATGGAACTGTCGCATGGCTCCAATGCTAGAAAGAAGTGTGAGATGAGATCCATGTGAAGGAAACATTTTGAATGTGTTGACACATTATGTTTATCTTCCAAGACTCTCTTGGTGGTGTCTGCCCCTGCAAACTGAGAGAAATGAAGGTCTGTGGAGATTAGATTACCTGACTCCCTGAAGGCTGAGAGAGAGAGAGAGAGACACACACACACACACACACACACACACACACACACACAGAAAAGAAAACAACTTGGTCCCATTCTTCTTCCTAGTTCAAAGGAATATGTGTATTTCGCTTAAATTAGGGATCTAACTGCTTGTATTCTCCTCAGAACTTGGTCTGTTTGTGTGGCAGCAGCCTCAATGACACCCTTTCTACGTGGTGGTCGTTACACTCGAGGCTCTGGGAGAGCTATGAGAAGAGGCTCCTTTGACTCTAGGAACACATACAGTTCCTCAGAGATAGACATTTTATTTACATAGCTCTGACTACTTGTACAAGGTGAAACAGCACATCCAGAGTTTGCAGACAAAAGTATCCACTCCAGCATAAGGACAGGAAGCCATGGGCAAAAAGCAAAGTAACCAGAGTGCCCTCGCCTAACTGCCAGAAAAATAGAAAGCATATTAACAACCTGAAGAAGCCATTTAGCCAAACTTTCCAGTCTTTGCAGGATTTACTTTAAACACATCTTTCAGCTCTTCCACCATCCCCAACACCTCCTGACTTCTCCTTGAACAGATCTAGGTGTTTCTCTCCGGAACCTGTGTTGTTCTCATGTGGGCTCTGTTGCCCTGCCTGTGGTAAGCTCTTCCATGTGGTTGTACCCTTTGTTCTCACAGTGCTGGCTTTTACAATTTCCCATTGCCTCAGAGTTTCTCAGTTTTCCAGTGGGCTCTTCGAGGATTTGCTCCTCCTGCTAATATGCAAATTATTTTCTCAGTTGTGTCATGTTTGCTTCTAATTTTGAAAACATTTTATTATTTTTTAAATATTTTATTTATTTTAGAGGGAGGGGAAGGGAGGGAAAAAAACATCCATGTGCGAGAGAAACATCAATCGGCTGCCTCTCACAATGCCCCATCTTGAGACCTGGCCTGCAACCCAGGCATGTGCCCTGACTGGGAATCCAACCGGTGACCTTTCAGTTTGCAGGCCGGCACTCAGTCCACTGAGCCACACCAGCCAGGAACCAGGGAAGTTTTAAACCTGCTCATGCCCAGACCCATTTCCAGGAATGGTGGTTGTAATTGCCACGGGGTGAGGCCTAGGCATTTGGTGGCTTTCGAGTTCCCTAGGTGATTCAAATGTGGCACCTAGATTAAGAACCACCAGTATAAATGAAAGAAAGTAGCCTTTGGAGTTAGTCACAACTAGGTTCAAGTCCTACATCTTCTCCTTAATAGCAATGGAATATCTTAAGCCTCAGTTTCCTTGTCTATAAACGAAGGTGAATAATCCTACTTCACTCAGAGGGAATGAGGTAATGTATATAAAACACTTAATAATGTCTGATATACAATAGTTACTTAATAAATGCCACTTTCCCCAATGCACACCTGCTATCTTTTAAGCCATTAAGCTCCAGCAGTTTGTAGAAATTATCTCTATTTAATTTTCGTTTAGGTCAAAATACGTTAGATAGGAAAAAAGCTAATGTTGTGGAAGAATATTTAGCTCAAGGTTCAACATTTAGGCCTAGGCTTTCTAACCTAGAAGAATTTTTAAATTAAATATTTTATTATTGCTCTATTACAGTTGTCCCAAATTCCCCCCCTTCCCTGGCTCTCCTCTGCCCAGCCCACCCCCTGCTCCCACAGTCAATCCCCACCCTGTTGTCCATGTCCATGGGTCATTCCTACCTGTTCCTTGACTAGCCCCTTTCCCTTCTTTCCCCCTTCAACCCCTTCCCCCTGCCCCTCTGGTCTCTGTCAGTCTGTTCCTTGTTTCCATGCCTCTGGTTTTATTTTGCTCATTTGTTAGTTTTGTTCTTGGTATAGGTGAGATCATATGGTATTTGTCTTTTCCTTCCTGGCTTATTTCACTTAGCATAATACGTTCCAGTTCTATCCACGCTATCATGAAGGGTAGGAGCTTCTTCTTTCTCTCTGCTGCATAGAATTCCATTGTGTAAATGTACCACAGTTTTGGGGTCCACTCATTTACTGATGGGCACTTAGGTTGTTTCCAGCACTTGGCTATTGTGAATTGTGCTGCTATGAACAAACAAATATGGAATTCTTCACAAATTTGTGTGTCATACTCGCACAGGGGCCACGCTAATCTTCTCTGTATTGTTCCAATTTCAGTATATGTGCTGCCGAAGTGAACACCTGGAAGATTTGATGGCATCGTCTGTCAGTGATCAGAACTTGGAAAGTGGGGCATATACGAAGTATTACACATAGTTTACAAATATGCGACTGTACAAAAACCACAGGAGGGAGACACGGTTTGACAATAGCGCATATGAAAGAGACCTTGGGAGTTTGAGCTGACCACAAGTTACATAAGGGCAGACAGTGCCATGTGACTACTATAACAGCCAACACAATCTAGTAACGCCCATTGTGCCCCTGCACTGGCCCAGGCAGGCCCCTTCAGAGGGTCGCATCCTCCTCTGGGGCATCACTGTCAGAGGGCACTTGATGAATACGGAGGAGGGTGATAAAGATGATGATTAGAAAAGCTGTTGCTTGGAGCACAGTTGAAGGAACCAGGGAATCAAAGAGCTGCACCGAGTGTCATGAAATCCCTATCAAGTAGAAGGATTTGGCTTCCCCTGTGTTGTACCAGAGGGCAGGACTAAAACCAGGGTGGAAGTTATGAGCACTCTCAGCTTATCGTTGGGTACTGGGTCTGATGAGATCACTTTGACAATTCATAGAAATCATTATTCTAGAAAGATCCTATATTTAAGAAACTCCTCTTTGATATATATAAACAAACCCTATGACTTAGTGGAGGCTCTGTTACTGACAAACTGTATGAGCCTGGAGAAGTCACTTCATCTCTCTGGGCTTTAGCAAAATGGTGTTGGGATGATCTCAAAGAACTCTTACAGCTAATGTTTAATGAGCATTTATTATGCGCTAGTCACTATACATAGATACTTCTGCCACCTAAGACATTTCAGTACTTGTTCAGAACATTTATTCTTTGTCACATTCACCACGGCCTCCCCAGATCATCCCATCCTAAGCCCAGGTACTAGGGTTGAACTAAAGAAAGACACACAGGGGTTTTAGACCAGAACACTAGGAGACTAAGGAAACTTGCCTATATGGATTTGTGAAGCTGAATGGGAATGAAATCCAGATTTACCCCTTAAGAGGATAAATGCTCCTTAGAAGATGGCTTTTAAAGAATTGATCAACAGTTCTCGCTTCAGCAGCACATATACTAAAACTAGAACGATACAAAGAAGATTGGCATGGCCCCTGCACAAGGATGACATGCAAATTCGTGAAGCTTTCCCTATTTAAACAAAAATGGAGAATGGATCAAAAGCATTTTCTATACATGTGTGTGTATATATGTAGGTATATGGCAGACTTTGGGAACCTCTGGTTCCATGCTGAATTACTCGTATATCCAGCCCTGGCAAAGTTCAGTCAAAGGTTTTGAATGTGTGGAAGGAAGATTAGACCGTGCTTCCTAGTGAATTGGCAAGTATTTGGGGGCAACCATGAAGTGCTTTCTGGAGCAATTAGTCTGGACGGGCCCTAAGAGAAAGACAAAGCTGGCCTACATCTCTCTTTCTCTTAGCTTGTAGTGGCAGAGTGGAGTGAGCCTACCCAGCCCAGAGTGAACCAAGGGTCAACTTTGTAGTAAGCAAGGCTTAACCCATCTTGCCACCAATTTCCCAGGAACTTCTGGCATTTTCAGATTTCCACTTCTGCACTCAGAACTGGTGTGGATGTGTAGATGTGCTCTGAGGAGGAACAGGTCTCTAGCCTGGGGTTTGGGTTTTGCCTAGCTAAGGGAATCCATCTATAGGCAACTTTAGGGGGCCATATCTATTCACCTCAGTGAAGTTGGTGACTCCAGCAAGCCCTCTTTAGGCACCCCAGTGTTCCTCAGTACCTTGTGGACCTGAGACTTCCAGTTCTGAGGATGCTGTGTCTCTAAGTTGCCTGGACTTGGTCTGGAGGGATCTAGGACTTTCTGCCTTCCTTCCTAGATTCAGATGCATTAAAGTTCTTGCCTGAATAAATGATGTCAGGGCTCTCTCAGAAAGTCTGGAATGAGTCCTAGCTGGTGTGGCTCAGTGGATTGAGTGCAGGCCTGCAGACCGAGAGCTTGCAGGTTCGATCCTGGTCAGGGCACATGCTTGGGTTGCAGGCCAGGTCCCCGTTTGGGGGCGTGTGAAAGGCAGCTGATCGATGTTTCTCTCCCTCTCTTTCTCCCTCCTTTCCCCTCCCTCTAAAAATAAATAAATAAAATCTAAAACAAAAAAAAATGTCTGGAATGTAGGCTGCCTGTGCTGTGATAGGCATGATCCTGACCTGGGAGTCAGGAGACCTGAGTTCTAGCCTCAGCTCAAGCCTTAACCAGCAGCAAAACTTTGGCCAAATCATTTCCCCTCTCTGGGCCTCAGTTTCCCCCTCAGCAAAATTAAGGGGTTCGCCTGGCTGGCTCTCTGGTTTTCTCTGTTTCGTTTCCTCTCCTTTTTTGTATCTTTCTATCTCTTTTCTGCATGATACCCTTTTACCATAGCTGCCATTTTATTTTATTTTTTTAGTCACCTCCTGATGCCAACCCATCTGTCTTCCCCCTTAATTTTTTAGTCGTCTTCCATCTTCCTTGCCCCTTCCAGCAGCCCTGCTTTCTGTAACCCTATTCCCACTCTCTCACATGCCCTCCCTCTTTCTTAAAAAGCCACCAGAAGGAATGAAGCATATTTGTGAAATAGAACACATTGTTGAATCAAGTGTTATGATCCACTTTCTTAATTATCTGGCGTGGTTTCCTTGAAGGTTAAAACAGGGCCCCAACACCTTACCCTTCCTTAGGAAGCAGCCACTGCAAACAGAAGTTGCTTTTTATACTTGTGTGTGACCTACAATTGACATTTGTTTTGTGGGTCAGTAGTCGCCACAGAGGAGTGGTTCCCTACCCATGGCTGTGGCATCTGGCCCACTTGGTTAGCTCAGGCTGTCAGTAGGGCATTGCTAAAGATAGCTAGCCTGGGTGGGGGCATCTTATGTGCAGCTTGGGACTTGATGAGCCTGAGAGGAGAGAACGGAGTGCCTTGCTTGCTATATAAAGCACTGACCTTAAACACATTTCAGCCCTTAGTTTTTCTCTAAGACAGAACTCCTTCTGTGATGCCCAAAGCATCAGACCTCCTTGAATCACTGAAACTGGGAGGGAAGGGCACTGGTACTTTGTAAAGAATCCAAGTTTCAGATACTTTTTAAAAGATCCTCATCAGTAAAAGCATTACATAAGTGATTAGACTTAGGGCACGGAGTACACTCTAAGTCAGCAGCAGTGGGAGGATGGGGCCTAAGGACTTCACAAAGCCACAATTGTCCCCAATCTGGAGAAGTTCCTTCTAGAGACCCTCCACATGTCTAGCCATTCTCTTCTTGGTCCAGTCCCACTTTTCCCATATAGAATCCAAAGGTCATCCTTCACCCAGCTGGTCGAAACTATTGCAATTCTAGATTTAGTGGAATGGGAATGATGCTTGACCTTATGCATTTGAATTTCAACCTGATCACTCCAAGACCCTTTCCTCTGCTCCCATTCCCAAACCTGTGAGGTTTACCGAACTCTCTGAGGTTTCCTGCAGCTGGACATTCCTTCTACCCTAAGGGAAATTGTGAACTCTTCAGCATTTAGAATTCTATTGTACTCAATAAAGCTCACTAGTTCTTTCTCCTCTATGTCTGCTACATTTACTACTGTCACCTTAGCATCCACCAAACATGTATAGGCTCCTCAATCAGATGACCTAAGAGTATAGTCAGCAGAGGAGTCTGTCAAGGGGAGGAGAAGTAACTCATATTTCCCGTTATGATACAAGTTTGTGATGTGCAGATGTATACTCATCAAAATGAAACCCATTAAATGGTACATTCAAGATTTGTACATTTCCTGTGTGTAAGTTTTACATAAAAAAAAGAACAAACACATTTTACATTCTAGTTAACTATATGAATGCTAAGTGTTTAGGAATAAAATGTAGTGTTGTTTGAAGCTTATTTTGTCATGAATCACAAAATAAGATGGATTGATGGCTGGATTGACAGATGGGTAGATGGCTAAAATGTGATAGAAAGCAAATAGAACAAAACGTTAACTGAAAATAAGGCTTTCACCTGGGAGGCTTAGAGGCTAATACCCAAGGTTCATTACCATTCCACTCAGGCACTGAGTGATGACTTCTCCAAACTAAATGAGAAGACACTTGGTCCTCACGAGAATTCACCTAGCAGGCACCTCTTTGCTTCCTACAGTCTGCATTTGTCAAGGACAGTGGTTCAGTGCATTGGACATAAGTTGAAAGACTCTTGGACAAGGTCAGGTCCATTTTCTCCTTAGTTTTCTCCTCACCCAGTTGCCAAATGTTAACCACAGAAGCACTGGAAGACTGGCTCCTTTGTTTCTCACTCCCTGCCACCTACCTGACTTCAGCACAGTAAGGGACAGGAGCGAAATAGACATATTATTTTCCAAAGTCCTATGTTTGCTATACTTTTCCAGAAACATACTCTTCTTTAGCCTTTATCTAATCACGCCAAAACTGATTCTAACTCGAGGCCGGTGACAAAGCGCCCGTGTTGACCTTAGCTGTTTGCCAGCTTTTTTGAGGGGAACTTCTACCTCTGTTTTTTGATGCCCTCTTCTCTCTGCTGAGTTTTTCCCTCAAACCTGTTCTGTGTCCCATCTAAAGGCTCTGAGATCCTTTCCAGCATCACTGAAAACAAGTGTTATTCTCTTGTTAGTGCACTGTCTTCTTCTCTCACAACTACAGCCACTTGGTACACATCCCTCATCTCAGTCACTATTGTTCAAGTATTCAAAAAACAGGTATTGGGTGCCAACTCTATGCCAAGCAGTAAAGAAGATGCTGGGTCAGGTGGAGAAATGCTGACATGAGCAACCACCAATCTTTCTCCTTGAGTTATACTCAACCTAGTAGTCGAGCCACACAGAATGGGTGAGAGGTAAGACTGCAACAGTCCGTGGTAAAGGGGCCAGCTCTGCAATCAGCCTCCTTCCCAGCCTTACCTCCCACCCACTCCCAAGGCTTCCACGACCACTAAGTGCTGACATCTCCTGAATCCACCTCACCGCCTCACAGCTCTTTTCTGGGATGCAAATCCTTAGTGTTTCCAAGTACCTACTTGATATCTCCTCCTTGATGTTCCACAGGTCCCTCGAACTCAATAGGTCTTGAAGGAAACTCAGAATTTTCTTTCTAAAGCTCACTCCTTCTTCTGCATCTCATCACAGTCTCTTCTGAGACACAGCTCACAATTTATCTCTTCATTGTGTACCTTTCTCTGACCTCTCCAGGCAAGTTTATTGACTGCCTCCTAGAACAATGGTGTTTCTGTTGTCCTTTGTACAAACCCCTATCCATGGCATTTACTATATAGTGTCTTCAATTTTTTTTTTCTTTACATGAACTCCCCTACTGTATTATGAGCTATTTTGGGGCAGGACATGTATAGTTTATTATTATTCTATCTTTGTGCCTAACATTGCATGACATGTGACTGGGGCTGAATGTGCACTAGCTGAACAAAATGGAATTGAATGACTCACCCTGTCCAGAAAAATTCAACAAAGCTTCACAGGGGAGATTATATTTATACAGGACCTTAGAGAACAAATTTTCAGTTGTTGCAGGAGTGGAGCAAGGAAGGAAAGAAGGGAGAGCTGGTTCATCCTAGACAGACAGAACAGCAAGAGCAAAGTGTCAGAGGAGTATAAAGCATGGTGTGTTCTTGGCATGCAGGCAGTTTAGTGCAGCTGGAGAGATAATTCATGAGATTGGGGGACTCAGGATGGGCCAAATCACAAAGGATCTTTAATACTTGACTAGGAGTTGAGATTTCAGCCTGTATGTGCGGTCAAACAGGAACTGTTGAAAGTATTTTAAAGATGAGTGCAACATAATTGGAGTGCTTCTGGAGGCTGTGCTCTCTCAAAGTGTAGAGAATAGATTTCAGGACTAAGAGAGACTGAGGCAGGAACACCAATTAGGAGATTCTCATAGTTTTCCAGGTGAGAGACAATGAGGGCATGGACCAGGTTAGGGGGTAGCAAGCATGAAAAGATGTAAAATGAAACCCAAAAATAGGGTTCTCACCTCTCATGCCTGACCTAAGGACATAGATTTGAAGCAGGTCAAGAACTCAGTTGAATTCAAAATATTTTATGAGCATGCTCAATTTGAGTACTTCATTACCTAGATTGCTAGGCCAGAAAACAACTCAGTGTATTAAGTCTCTGTTGGGCTTATGGTCTATTTCAGAAACATCCACAGAGCAGAATCTGTAGGTTCTTGTGGTTGATTGTAAGTTTGGAATGAGGAACCAGAAAAGACTCCGGGTTTGGGGCCTGGGTAGCTGAGTGAGGGAGTGTTGGTCTGGAACTATGGGAGTGGAGTGAGTGCTGTCTGGGCACGTTGACCGTGCGAGGTGCTGTGAGACACCCCAGTGGGGCCATCACGGAGACAGATGGATATGTGGGCCTGGAGCCCAGGAAAAAGATTTCCACTGAAAATGAAGATCTGGGAGTAGCCAATTTGGAGACAGAAGTGAAGCCATGGGGCAGATTAGATTATCCAAAGGCAATGTAAGGAGTGAGAACAAAAAAGCACTTAGGATAAAACCCTAGGAAAGATCAAATTTGAGGGGTGGGCAGACAGAACAGAAGGAGCCCATGAAGGAGACTGAGAAGGAGAGTAAGAAGCGGGGTGGGGTACAAGAAAGTGATAGGAGAAAAACCAGAAGAGACTAGATTCATGAAGAGGTAAGTCTACTCCAAAGCAAATATGCAAATGTCCAATAAGCATATGAAGAGATGCTTAGCATTATCAGTCATTGGAAAAATTCAAATCAAAACAACAATGAGGTATCATTTCACATCCACAAGGATGGCTATAATTTAAGACAAAGAAAAGAAAAAGTGTTGGTGAAGAAGGGATAAAATTAGAATTCTCATACATTGCTGGTGGAATATAAAATGGTATAGTCATAATGAAAACAGCTTGGAGGCTCCTTAATAAGTTAAACGTAGAATTACCCCATGACATAGCAAACTCTCTCCTCTATAGGCACCCAAGACAATTGAAGACAGGTGTTCATATAACAGCTTGTAAATAAATGTTCATAGCAATAATGTTCATGATGGCCAAAAGGTGAAAACAATCAAAATGCCCATAAACTGATAAATGGGTAAGCAAAATTGACATCCATACAATGGAATATTATTCTGCCCTAAAAAGGAATGAAGTACGGATACATGCTACCTCATGGATGAACTGTTAAGACCTTAAGACTAAGTTAAAGCCAGACATAAAAGGCCACATGTACTCCATATACATGATATATCCAGAACAAGCACATCCTTGGAGACAGAAAGCAGATTCATGTTTGTCAAGTAAGGGAGGCAGGGGCCAATGAGGAGTGACTACTATCAGGAACATAGTTTCTTTTTGGGTGGATAAAAGTGTTCTGGTATTAGATGATGGTGATACTTGCACAACTTGGTTCGTATACTAAAAACCACTGAACTGTATATATTTTTTATGATTTTATTTATTTATTTTTAGAGAAGGAAGGGAGAAAGAGAGGGATTCAAACATCAATGTGTGGTTGCCGCTTGCACGCCTCCTACTGCAACCCAGGCATGTGCCCTGACTGGGAATCAAACCGGTGACCCTTTGGTTTGCAAGCTGGCACTCAATCCACTGAGTCACACCAGCCAGGGCAGTACTGTATATTTTAAAAGGTTTAATTGTATGGCATACACATTATACCTCAATAAAATTGTTACCAAAAGAAGAATGATGCCTTGATGGGCCTGTGTGAGTAAGTGGATGGGGTGTCATTTACTAGGGCACAGTAGTCAGTGGGCACAGTGGAAATAAACATATCTATTCAACAGGTCAAGTATGACTGTTACACCTAAATGACAATGTCAATGACGGAAAAAAGTTATTTTTTTTTCTGAGGTTACTAGGGAGAACCCAGTAGGGATCCTGGCTGCCTAGCACAGGACTGGAAGAAGAGTTGATTAGATTGGAGTGTATTTGGAGTAGCTGGAGTCAGAAGTGGTCAAGAGGGGCATGAGGTCACGAAGCTGCTGCTGCACAGTTATGAAGTGGGGCTCCTTGGGATGAAGCCTATATTGGGCCTCTTGGACCAGTGTCCATTGTCACATGGGTCAACATATAGATTTGGTCCTCTGGTAACTTCTTGTGCACTCAAAACCATCTCTTGCCCTTTGTAGAGCAGAGAACAGGTCAGATGGGGAGGGCTGTGACTAGGATTTGTTGGATTTCTCATCACCCGCCACCAGTAATTCATGACATTGTTCAGTAATAGGGGCGGTGTCTTCCTTAATACAAGCGCTATTAGTCTTTGTGAATGATCATCATTTTAGCAGCTATCTAGAGAGAGTACACCCCTGCCACAACAGCCATCTCTCTGCTTTCTACATAACCTGGACCAGAGTCTATGTCTGTGATGGCTAGATGTATAGCTCTAAGGGTAGTCAAGGCATCAATTAGTCCCCCATAACCTTTTCTCATAACACAGTAGTGATGGCTCCTTTTAGCAGAACCTTATGGCCTCAAGGAGAGCACTTGTTTCCATATAAGATGTCTAGTTTCTAATCACAGGGCAAGTAGGAAAAGAACACCGAGTGTATAACGTGCTGTTAGAACCTGGATTGGATTGGACCAATGAGGTACCTGGTATAACAGGGGACAGACCTCACTCAAGGGTATCCAGGGGCCAGTACCAGAGAAATACCATCTACCCTGAACTCTACAGAGTGAGTGTGAGGTCTGAATCGGGATAAAATACAGGAGTTCAAAAAGGTGGGGACAGTCTGGGAATGGGAATGGTAACAGGACTCAGTGGTAGTGATCTTTACTTGGGCTGAGTGGAGTGGCAGAGGGCCCAGCTCACTGGCACTGGGTACTGGCATTGTGGAACAAGATCTGCTTGTCAGGCTTAAAAGTTCACAGCTAGGTGAGGAGGGGAACAGCTTGGGTGCAGACTAAGAAATATGATGACATGTTAAGCCTGTACCTCTGGACTTCCAGGTGGAGATGACCAAAGTAAGTACTTAGAGGTAGAGTCTGAGACTTAAGAAAGAGGCCAGAACTGGAGGCAGAGAGTTGGGAAGCGCTGGCATAGAGGTAGTAACAGAACCTGTGGGAGTGGATGAGCTCATCAGGGAGAGGGGGCAGAGGAGAAGATAAGAGGCCTGGATCTGAACCCTGGGAAGTAGCAATATTTAAGGGGCTGGCAGAGAAAAAGGAGACTGAGGAAGAATGGCCTGAGCAGGAGGAGGAATGAGAAGGAAGTAGTCAGCAGTGACAAAGTTGAATAGAATGATTGAAAGGAAGCCTTTCCACGGGTGAAATAATGGAACACTGCTTGGAGGTAAAAAAGAAGGAAATCTTACCTTTTGCGACGACATGGATGGGCCTGAAGAGCATTATGCTAAGTGAAATAAGCCAGTCAGAGAAAGACACATACCATATGATTTCACTCATAAGTGGAATCTAATGGACAAACTGAACTAACACACAAAATAGAAACAGACTCAGAGAACAGACTGACAGCTGTCATAGGGGAGGGCTGTTGGGGAACTGCGTGGAAAAGGTGAAGGGATTAAGCAAAAAAAAAAAAATCATAGACATAGACAACATCAAAGTGATTACCAGAGGGTAAGTGGGGTGTTGGAGGTAGAAGAGGGTTAATAGGGGATAAATGGCAACGGGCAGAGACTTGACATGGGGTGGCAAACACACATTACAGGGTACAGATGATGTGTTATAGAATTGTGCACCTGAAACCGACATAATTTTGTTAACCAATATAACCTGAACAAATTCAATTAAAAAAAAAGTAAGTCATCTGTGTTCTTGAGTCAGAACCCAAGGAGGAGCCAGCAGAGAGAACCTGCTTCCTCTCTTTGTTCAAGGGGAGTTGAAGACTCTCCAGCTCAGGTAACTCAGGGCACCTTCTTGCTAGGGCTTTGCTCACCTGGCACCCTTGCACATCATTCTCGTGACCCAATTTCCTCCTCACACTGGGCTCTGCTTTCTGGCAATCCTGGCCCTTAGCCTACTGCATACTGGCGGTCTCTGGATTATGTTGCCTCCTGGGCAAGCTTGTGCTATGTTTGCTCATAGCCTGTTGGACCATTCAGATACTAGCTGCCTGCCTGAGGCTGCATACCTGTTTGACTTCAGGACACTGGGTATGGTGAGACTCCTTCCCATCCCTGTATTTTTTCTCCCCATATCTTCCCCCACCAAAGGTCTGCCCTTTCCTTTCTTCCTCCCTTCCTCCCTTCCTTCCTTCCTCCCTTCCTTCCTTCCTTTCTTCCTTTTACTTTCCCTCCCTCCTCCTCCCCTCCATCTCTCCTTCCCTTACATCCTAGAAAAAATATTTGTATATTTTCTTTATTTATTGTAATGTTTTTATTATGCAATAAAACTCAGACACAGAAAATTACATGCAGCAAATGTATGGCTAAGTGAGTCACTGCAATATAAATACCCTTGTAACCACCATGCAGGACACAAAATAGAGCTTTGCCACCCATCCCAGAAGTCCTTCCACATCCCCCATTCCAATCAGAGCCTCATTCCCCTAAATGAAACCACTGGAGCTTTCCCTTGTACATAGACTTGCCCTTTATTGAGCACTTACTTCCTGCCAGCACTTTACTAACAATATTTCATGTCTCATAACAACTCTATAAATTAGGTACTATTAGCCCCATTTTACAGATACAGATGTCGAACACCAGAAATGTGCAGAAATGTGTCCAAGGTCACGTATTGCCAGAGCCAGGACTGTAACCTTGATATATCTGACTTTCAATGCTGTGCTTTCTACCTCTACCCTACGATGTGTCGAACCTCCCAGCTGAGCTCTGAATAATGCCCTATGCAGGAGACTGGCTGGCTTTTAAATCCAGTGGGCACACCTTAGAAGAGGGAAAGTAACTCAGGGGAGAGAGAGAGAGGGAGAGAGAGAGAATCACCAACACATTTGCAACTGCCTGTATTCTTTCCTTGTCATCTGATGCTAACATCCTTCCATTACCCAATGGGAAAATAAACGGCGAATGGCCACACCAGTGAAACTGTTTAATTATGTAAGATGGGAAGAATGACATTTGTGTACATTCCCCAAACACATGGATTAAAGAAACGACCTTCGCCTTGGTGTGGAAATAACGCGTTGCACATTGGAACTCGGATGGCTCTCGTTGGGCCCGGTGTTCTGTTGCCTGGAGATGAGGCTGAACGAAGCTCCATCTCAGGCAGGACTGACTGGTGTATTAGCGTTTTCTAAAACGTGCCCATCTGCAATATATTTCCAAAAAAGTATGTCTTCCTGTAGTCATTTCTGGTATTTTGTACATTTGCTTGAATGGAAATGTATCTAAACATCAAAAGAATAAGAAAAATGACCTTTGCTATGAGTCACAGAGTGAAGAAAGTGCCCAGGGATCAATAGTAACTATTCAAAAGACGAAGGAGCATCATTTATGGGGCCATGGTCTTTTTATAATTAAAAAGCATTTTGTTATAATAAAAAAAAAATGGAACCAGAAGAAGAAACCATGGAACGAAATGTCAGGTGTCACAGTGTGAGAGCTTTATTAATTGCTAATTAGTAACCATTGATTCCCAATTAACTTTATTATAATGTTTCTCTCAGTGTTAGGAATTTATTAGTTAAAACACAAACACATTCAGATTATACTCTTCTCCTTCAGTGTTATTTGGAAATGTGTTATAGATATTTCCATAGTCATTGAAAAGTTTGAAACATTTAAAAATGCATGTACCAACTCGACTTCTCTCTATTTATTTTGGCTCTGGGAAGGTTGGGCTGATTTTTCTTTCTTGAGCACAGAAAAATCAGTTAAAATTAGTTATGTTCTTGAGGGAAGATTTATTGTTGATGTGTGCACCCTTGAATGTCAAACGAAGTATGTGGTATTACAAGCTCCCCAAACCTCAAATTTTAGGAGAAGAAATAATGATGATTGAACATAATGTGTCTCTGAGGCTTCAGTGAGCTCCACCAGCCACCACCAAAGACACAAACACTGTGATTTTCATCATGATGGGTTTAGGGCTGGAGTTTGAATTTTTTTTTTTTATGAAATGCTTTTTGAGGGGTAAAAATCACCAAATAAAATGTATTTGATGTATCATTTAAACAAAAAATCGCCAGTAGATTCCCTATAGATAGCAGTGGTGGATTTCTAGTGAAATATCCGATGTTTATTTTCAAAAGGATCTGACTCTGAACGAAATTTACTCTACTTGATTAACAAAAACATTCTTGGATAACAAAATCAATAGCTCTATAAACATGCCAGGAACTGTTCATCAGCTTCTAACAGGAACCCCCTTACCTCAGCTGAGGGGAATGTCATTAAGTTGTAACCAAAATGTCTGAATGCTTCTTAGGCTCTGCTTACCTGCCCACTGCTAGCTTCCTTTCACACTCGATCTCCTGCATGAGCCCTTCTCCTCAGCTGTCTTTCCCAAGACAAAGCAGTAGCCCAAGGTGGCTTTACTTACCATGTCTAGTCAGGGGCTGGACAGAGCCAGGCTGGGTCCTATTCTCTCCATCTTCAAAGGTCTGACAGCCCTCTTGGACAGTGACTTCAGAGCAGATCTATTGGTCTGAACTGCATTCCCTGGGAGAGCTTTGAGATTTGTCCTTCTGGACACTCTCCCTTCTCCCAAGTTCGGTTGGAGAGACTCAGAATAGTTTGTTTTCCTACACATTTCTGGCAAAGCCCCTTCCTCTCAGAGAATTGCTTCAGCTCCAGCATTCCTGGCTGGCTACACAAAATACAGATCCACATTTCCTTACATTGGCTCCTCAGCTTCTCTGCTGCTTTTATACTTTATGTGATAAACCAGCACCATTGGTACCATGAATTAGGTAGCTCTAAGAACACACAAGGAAGGTGCAAATTGAGGCATGTTTTATTCAGATAGGTCTGCTTGAAGGCCCATTTTCTTTACTTTTGAGGCCTGACTGGTATTTTTCAAGGTCACAAATTTTGCAGACACAGAACTCTGCTTTGAGCATTGGTTACTCAAAAGAGCCAAGAACCAGGATACAAAGGAAAAAACAAGCCAATGGGACTACATCAAAATAAAAAGTTTTCGCACAGCAAAATAAACCATCAACGAAATAAAAAGACAATGTACTGAATGGGAGAACATATTTGCCAATGATACATCTGATAAGGGGTTAATATCCAAAATGTATAATTTATACAAATCAGCACCCAAAAAAACCAAACAATCCAGTTAAAAAAAATGGAAAAAGGACCTGAATAGACATTTCTCCAAAAGGACATACAGATGCCAATAGACATATGAAAAGATACTCAATGTCACTAATCATCAGAATGGCTATCATCAATAAAAAAAATCAACAAACAACAAGTTGAGAAAAGGGAACCCTTGTGCACTGTTGATGAGAATGCAGACCGGTGCAGCCACTGTGGAAACAGTATGGAATTTCCTCAAAAAATTAAAAATAGAGCTGCCTTATGACCCAGTGATTCCACTTCTGTAAATATATCTGAAGAAACACAAATCTCCAATTCAGAAGAACATAAGCATCTCCCCATGTTCATTGCAGCATTATTTACAATAGCCAATATTTGGAAGCGGCCCAAGTGTTCATCAGTAGATGAGTGGCTAAAAAAAGCTGTGACACATTTACGCAATGGAATATTACTCAGCTGTAAGAAAGAAGGAAATCTTACCCATTGTGACAGTATGGATGGACCAGTATGCCAAGTAAAATAAGCCAATCAGAGATAAACAAGCACCATATGATTTCACTCATATGTGAAATCTATTGAACAAAATAAACTAATAAGCATAGTAGAGACAGGCTCATAGGTAGAGAGCAGGCCGACACCTATGAGGATGGGGGTTGGGGGCTGGGTAAAGTGGGTGGAGGGATTGAGCACAGAGGAAAAAAGAGAAAAAACTCATGGACAGGGTCATCAGTGTGGTTATTACCAGGGGAATGAGAGATGGCAGGGGTACAGGAGGGAGGATAAATGATGATAGACTTGACTTGGGGTGGTGAACGCACAATGTGGTGTACAGATGATGTGTTTCAAAATCGTGTGCCTAAAACCTGTATAATTTTGTTAATCACTGTCACCTGAATACATTTAATAAAACAGGGGAGGGGGAGAAATGAGGCCTGTGTTGGCCCTGCTTATCTCCCCTCTTTGTTCTGTCACCAAGGGACTGGGCTTTGCCTTGGGGGCCAGGTGGAGTCTCTAACCAGGAAGAGTGTTTCCTCATCTTCTTCTGTCTGTCAAGTCTCATTTATCTACTTAATTTAAGGACATTTGTAATTGCATTTAGAGTCCACCCAGATAATCCAGGATAACTCCCTAGTTAAAAAATCTTTAATTAACTACACCTGCAAATATTGTTTCCCTATAAGGCAATATTCATAGGTTTGGAAGATTAGGATGTGGATGTGGGAGACCGTTCTGCGTGGCGTGGGCCCAGTTCCCACTGGGAGGGACCAGTGGAGAGTGACACAAGGCCCACGCCCACAGATGGGTTCTCCCGTGAGGAATCAGGCCTGCATTGTATCTAAACTGCTTTGAGACTTGCTTTTTGCTAAAATCCCTCACCCTGAACTGAGGCAGCAAGGGCTTACTGAAACTTCCTAAAATCCATGTTAAAACCTTCCAAGGACCAGTGTAACCAGTTCAACCACTTTCCCCTTTACACTTGCAAATACCCTTCTTTCTTGTTGTAATTAGCAACATCCTCCCCTTTGTTATCTGTAAAAGGTAATCACCTACAGTGATTCTATGCATAGTCAATGAGGACCTGTGCATAGTAAATGAAAACTACCCTCAATGTAATGTGCCCAGAAAGACAATAAAAGCCTGTCAAAGTAATGGCGCTCTCTCCTCTTGAGAGAGTGGCCATGCCTTCCCTTTTCCTCCACAGGACTGGGTAGCCCATGTGAATTTGTCTCGTGTCTTAGCCATGATGCCGGGGACACTGCAGGCCGGTGTCTACATCACATGGATATCTTTTGGGGGTTGTATTTTATCCTATAATACCTCCTAAAGGCAAGTATGAGGGTCGAGGAGTAGGAATTTGATGTTGTCAGAGGAGTATATCCCAAAGAGGCGCAGAGCCAGATGGAGGTCTAATGGCCCGGAGGTCAAGATGAACACTAACAAGTTTGGCCCTGGCTGGGGAGCTCAGTTGATCAGAATGTCATTTTGATACGGCAAGGTTGCAGTATTGTTCCCTAGTCAAGGCACATACAAGAAGCAACCAATGAATGCGTAAACAAATGGAACAACAAATTGATGCTTCTCGCTCTCTCCTCCCCCCTCTAGAATCAATCAATAAAAATTAAAGAAAAAGACTGACAAGTTTGGTCATGACGATTCTGGAAGCCACTGGGGATGTGCATACATGGGGTGGGGAAAGGAGGCCATGCTCATGTCTCGGTTGGTGCCTGTTTCTGGTACACATGCTTCCATGGGCCCGAGAGCAGGGCGCTGAGAAAAATCAGCCTCTACGGAGCAGGCTTGAAATGTCTCTGTGAGTGTAGAGCCACGGCAGTGAAGAACCCACTTCTGCTACAGGTAGATGAAATGGTGCACCCCACCTCCCTATCTTGCCTTTGACCTTAGGAGGAGTTGGCCATTCGTGCCAATGAAAGGCCTGCACAAGGGCTCCTTTCTGCCCCGTGTGTGTCCTCACTGCCCATGACTTCTAACGTTCCCATGGCCCCTGTTCCTGAGCATGCCCAGGTCTCCCACTCGGCCTCTCCAAGGTCAGTCAATTGTCATAAGGTAGGAAAAACTTTGTGGATGAAAATTCGGAGTTCTCTCAAACCCCCAACCCTTCAGTTTTTACCGGAAGTTTTCTCTCTTTGTATCAAAGAAGATGAAATTGGTATCACACATTCTGTGGAAACATTTTACATTTTTCACTTGATAATGCCTTCAGTGGCTGCTATAATGAAATGGGAACTGTTGGCCAAAACGATTTTTAATTTAATTTTGGCTCCTTTGTAGCTACGAGTGTATGTTTTTAAAAGCCAAATGTTAATATCAAGCTTAATCTGTTATCATTTCAAAAGCACCAGAGAGACAAGATAGCACCTATTCCTTGGCTAAATCCTTAGGGAAAAACCTGAGAGTGCAGAGAGCTACGTTTACACATTCCTGACTCTGGCTTACTCCCTGGAGTAAATGAGGAGTGGGTGTTTCAGAATTCCACCATCTTACAGTGCTGGGTGGGGCTTTCAAGCAGACATTCAACCAAGGCCTCTTATTTAGAAAACTTGGAGTTAGAGACACCACTTACCGTACATGCAGCTGGCAGCGCAGCCACTTATTTATCCAACCACCTAGTTTTCCAGAGCAAAACAGGAGGAGGTAACACTCACTTCACTTCAAGAAGTAGACGTGTGTTCCTTGTTAGGAAGTGGCCTTTGCAGTCTGGGAGCTCTCTGTGGTCTGATTTCCCACAGGCATAATGTTGAGGGCATCTAGAAAACCAGTGTTTGAAACCTGCGCTCACTGAGGCAGACAGGACCAGGTGTGTGTCAGAGAAATTCAGAGAATGTGGAAGCCAGAATGAACATCAGAGTTTATCTAGTTCAGGTTTGCAAACTGGTAGTCCCTCAGGTGGAATCACCATGCAAATGTTTTGTTTGCCCCAAACGGGTTTCTTTAAAAAACAAACAAACTTTGAATTAGCCCTGGCTAGTGTGGCTCAGCGGCTTGAGTGCTGGCCTGTGACCTAAAGGGTCACTGGTTCGATTCCCAGTCAGGGCACATGCCTGGGTTGTGGGTGAGGTCTGCAGTAGTGGGGCGCACAAGAGGTAATCACTCATTGATGTTTCTCTCCTGCTCTTTCTCCTTCCCTTTCCCTCTCTCTAAAATTAAATAAATAAAATCTTAACAAAAAAAAAAAACTGCTTTCAATTAGATGCCAACATTTAAAATGCATATTTTTGGCTTGTAATGAAAAACCAGGATCTGACCACCACAGGCCCTTGTTACTCTATGACAACAAGGAGCTGGAGCTACTACCGCCTTTCCCTTTAGATGGCTCAAGTATTCTCCAATTCACCATAGCCATTCTCTGGCCTTGCCTTCTTTAAGCATTTATGTTGCCTGCTAGGCTGCAGTGGGCATTTGAATTTGTAGCCACTGCCATGGTTCAAACTGGCCACCTAATGGAGTGAAGCTGAGACTCACATAGTACAATGGATACTCACAAAGACAACCTGTCCTGATTGGTGATGCTGATTTCCTAAACTAGCATAGTAGAGTGAAAGGAGTGTGTGAACTCAGAGATGGAAGACTTCTGTTTAAATCTTGACTCCACCACTTGCCTAGCCATGTGGCTTTGACCAAATAAATTTCCTCATGTGTAATTGGGCATAACCAGACTTGACTGGTACGGCTCAGTGGGTTGGGAATCGTCCTGCAAACTGAAGATCGCCGGTTTGATTCCCAGTCAGGGCACATGCCTGGGTTGCAGGCCAGTTTGCCAGTTAGGCAACTGATTGACGCTTCTCTCCCTCTGTTTCTCCCTCTCTTCCTCTCTTTCTAAAGATAAATAAAAATAAAATCTCTTAAAAAAGAACTTGTCTTTAAACAATAAAATAAAATACACTGGGCATAACTAGAGCACAGATTAAATGAGAGGAGGTATGTGACCACCTTTGGCACAAGCACACAGGGTGGGCTCAATAACCAATTGCCTTTGTCCTTCCCTCTCTCCCCTGCACAATACAGCCTCTTCGGGTGTCTCTGCGAAAGAATGGAGGGAATGCAGTATCATTGGGGTTGTCCTACACACCCACAGAAACTTATGTTTACAGACTTATTGAGATATATTTTACATACCATAAACTTTACCCATTCCAGGTGCACAGACCCCTAATTTTTAGCAAGTTCAGAATTGTGCCGCTGTCACCATTATTGAATTTTATAAAATGTTCAACACCTCATAAAAGAACCCTGTAACTATTTGTAGTCACTCTCCAGTTTCCTACTATCCTCTTAGTTCTAGGTAAATACTCATTTACTTTCACACATTATTGATGTCTCTGGTTCTCGGCGTTTCATTAAAATGAAATCATACAACACATGGCATTTTGTGACTGGCTTCTTTCACTTAGCGTAATGTTTTCAGTCTGCATCCAAGTTATAACATGAATTAATTCAGTGTTCCCTCCTTATTCACAGTTTTGCTTTCCATGGTTTCAGTTAATGGCAGTCAACCACTGTCTGAAAATATTAAGTGGAAATATTTCAGAAATAAACAATTTATAAGTTTTCAACTGCACACTGTTCTGAGTGGTATGATAAAATTTCTTGCTATCTTGCTTAGCCCATGCCACTGTCCAGCATATCCATACTGTATATGCTACCAGCCCATTGTTAGTCACTTCATAGCCATCTTGGTGATAAAAAAGACTGTCGCAGTATCACAGTGCTATGTTCAAGTTACCCTTATTTTGCATAATAATATCTCATTATTATTACTTCATCTCATCATGTATATATTTGATCATCTCATGCCATCACAAGAAGGGTACATACAGTAAAGTATTTCAAGAGAGTGAGAGATCATATTCATATAACTTTTATTTTTTATTTTTATTTATTTTTTAACATGACGACAGCGACTTTTATTAAAAACTTTTTTATTGTTGTTCAATTAAAGTTGCCCCTATTTTACCCCATTACTCTCCCCTGCTCTGGCCACCCCTCTCCTCCCACATCCAACCCTCCCCATTATCCTTGTCCATGGGTCCTATATACTTGTTCCTTGACTTGACCTTTATTTACTTATTTTTAGAGAGGGAAAGGGAGGGAGAAAAAGAGAGAGAGAGAGACATCAATGTGTGATTGCCTCTTGCAAGCCCCTCACTAGGGACCTGGCCCACAGCAACCCAGGCATGTGACCTGACTGGAAAACGAACCAGTGACCCTTTGGTTCACAGGCCGGCACTCAATCCACTGAGCGACACCAGCCAGGGCTTAATTCTTTTGAATATATACCCAAGAATAGAATTAATGGGTTATACGGTGATTCTGTGTTTAGCTTTTTGAGAAACTGCCAAACTGTGGACAAGTTTTTCTGCGGATATATGTTTTCAATTCTCTTAGGTATATGCCTAGGAGTCTAATTGTTGAGTCATATGAAACCTCTGTATTTAACATTTTGAGGAACCACTAGACTGTTTTCCAAAACAAATGCATAAATTTACATTCTCATCAGCAATGTAGGGGAGTTCCAATTTCTCCACATCCTCGTCATCACTTGTTATTATGTGGTGTCTCATTGTGGTTTTGATTGCATTTCCCTAATGGCTAATGGTGGTGTTGAGCATCTTTTAAAGCATTTATTAGCCATTTATATAGCTTAAGAGAAATGCTTATTCAGATCCTTCACCCACTTTTAAATTGGATTATTTGTCTTTTTATTGAGTTGTAAAAATTCTTTATGTATTTCAGATGTCCCTTATCTGACATATAATTTGAAAATATATTTTTCCATTCTGTGGGTTGTCTTTTCATTTTTTGTGGTATCGTTTGAAGCACAAACTTTTAAATTTTTATATATCTGATTTATCTATTTATTCTTTTGTTACTTGTGCTTTTGGTATTATATCTAAGTAACCATTACCAAATCCAGTGTCATAAAGATTTACCCTTATGTTTTCTTCTTAGAATTTTGTAATTTTAGTTCTCACATTTAACCCTTTGATTCATTTTGAGTTAATTTTTTTAATTTATTTAAAAAATTTTTTTTTAGATTTTATTCATTTATTTTCAGAGAGAGGAGAAGGGAGGGAGAAAGAGCAATGCATGGTTGCCTCTCACATGGCCCTCACGGGGACCTGGCCTGCAACCCAGGCATGCGCCCCAACCGGGAATCAAACCGGGATCCTCTGGTTCCCAGCCTGTGCTCAATCCACTGAGCCACACCAGCCAGGCTCATTTTGAGTTAATTTTTGTACATGTTGTGAGGTACAGGTCCAACACCACTTTTTTTGCATGTGAATACCCAGTTGTTTCATCACCACTCTTTAAGAGACTATTCTTTTTCCATTGAATGTTCTTGACATCCTTGTCAAAAATCAGTATTTCAGAAGAACAATAAAGTAAAGTAATTATTTCAAAAAATCAGTATTTAAGTTCACTCCTGGACTTTCAATTCCGTTCCAACGATCTATGTATCAATCCAATTCTAGTGCCACATTGTCTTGATTGCTGTTGTCTTGTAGTAAGTTTTGAAATGGGGAAGTGTAATTCAACTAACTTTCTTTTGTTTCAATATTGTTTTAGTTATTATATGTCCTTTGAATTTTCATATAAAATTTAAGATCTGCTTGTCAATTTCCACCAAAAAAAAAAAAAAAACGACTAGTTGAGATTTTGGTAGGAACAGTGTTGGATCTGTAGATCAGTTTGGAGAATATTACCATGGTTACCTCCTTGGGTTTTTCCAACAACAATAGGCCCTGCTACCTTCTCCATCAGTGCCAGGCATATAGGGTGACATGTATTGTAGTAGCCAAAGAAGCCAATGTTTGTTTAGTGCTTGAGTTTCATATTAGTCCTGGGCCATACTATCTACTACAGAGGCCATGGCCACCTGTGGCTATAGAGCACTTGAAATGTCACTAGTCTACATTGAGATGTGTTGAACATTGAAAGACACACCTGATTTCAAAGATTTATAACAAAAATGGCATATATTTTATAAATAATGTTAATATTGACAACATGTTGAAATAATATTTTAGATATGTTAGTTTAAAATATGCTGTTGGGGGAGGTTAGGGGGTGTTGCTACTGAGCAAAAAGAAGAAAGGACTCACGGACATGGACAACAGTGTGGTGATTGCTGGGGGGATGGGGTATGAGCAGACTAAATAGTAATGGAAAAATACAATAAAGATTAAATTAAAAAGATAAAATATGCTATTGAAATTATTTTCATTTGTTTTTTTTAAGATTTTATTTATTTATTTTTAGAGAGAGGAGAAGGGAGGGAGAAAGAGAGGGAGAAAGCAATCTATGGTTGCCTCTCACATGGCCCCCACTGGGGACCTGGCCTGCAACCCAGGCATGTGCCCTGACTGGGAATCGAACTGGGACCCTTCGGTTCCCAGCCGGTGCTCAATCCACTGAGCTACACCAACTGGGCTCATTTCTTTCTTTCTTTTTTAATGTGGCTACTAGAAAATTTAAAATATCTGTGTGGTTTATATTTTCATTTATCATTACTGGTCTAAAGATTCTTAACATGGAGTTAACTTAGGAAGGCAACGGTATGAGATTAGGATGTACTGGAATCCCCTGAACATATTATAAACATCTTGTGTGTTAGTTATGTATTGTTGTGTAACAAGTTATCCAAAAACTCGGCAGCTTTAAAAAAACAAATATGTATTATCACATGGTCTGTATGTCAGGAATCCAAGTGTGGCTCAGCTGGTGCCTCAGGCTTACAGTCTTTCATAGGCTGTAATCAACTATTGGCCATGCTGCATTCATCTCAGCATTTGTCTGAAGGTGGATCTGCTTCCACATTCACTCACATGGCTATTGGCAAATCTCAGAGACTTGCTATTAGCCAGAGACATTACTTTTTTTCTTTTCTTCTCTTTTCTTTCTTTCTTTTTTATCATGTGAATCTCTCTACAGTGCAGCTTACAACATGAGAGCTGGTTTCCTCACAGTGAGTGAGTAAGAGAGCAAGAGGGAGATCGGGCAAGATGGAAGTCACACTCTTTTATTATTATTGTGGGAAAATATACATAAGAAGGCACAGTCTTTTTATCACCTAACCCCATCACACTTGCCACATCCCATCCATTAAAAATAAGTTACTAAATCCATTCTATACTCAAGGGGAAGGGATTATTCCAGGGTGTGAATACCTTGGGAATATTGAGAGCCATTGTATAGCTTGCCTATGACAGTACATCCATGCTGTTTTTTTAGAGAGACCTAAGCTCTTACATGATTCTCAAAGAAGTGTCAGATCACACATCAACAGCCCCCACGTGCTCTCAAAGGTTTAAACACTAGTTTGGAGGGAACTAAAATTGAGGTTTTGACTAAGGAAGATATTTTCTTCCATAATTTCAGTGCTAAATACAAGATCTAACCACTTTTTCATGTTTGAAAAATATAAGGAAAGAGACCTGTATAACATAAAAATTCAATATATACTTAAGTGAAATGATCACAAGGTCTGTTTTCTTCTAATTTATGTAGTTTTTCCCTAGGCCCATTAGATTTTCTGAGCTGCTAATGTTTTGTGCTCCCACTATGGGTATTCATCTCTCAGAAAATCCCTGTAAATAACTCCATGATGTTCTTTGACAAGAGATTTGAGTTGCAAATATAGATTGCTCTAGTTCAGTTAGTTTCACAATACCTGGAGCCTTCTCTGAAGTTCAGTTTCTCCTCCTCGTAATCTCTCAGGCAGGGTCCTGTATAAAAAGGAACCACCAAGGCCTCTGGAGAAGATGCCCTGAGGCCTAGGCTCAGGTAAGTTCTTCTGGCCCCATCACTTAGCATTGCTGGAGTTATAGTTCCAATCTATTAGCTCCTACTGTAGGGAGGGTATTAGTTTCTCCTCACTTACACTCTCCTGCTTTTGTCAACATCTCCTCTTGGTTTTGAGAACCAAGTGTGTGAACATTTTCTAGAGCTGAGATTTCCAGAGAAGGGCCTTGGCCACGCTTCAGTGATAGGGGTGGATAAAAAAGAATGTCCAGTGGCCTTATTCTGTCAGCAAGTGGAAGCAAAAGCGATACATTGGGCCAGATATGCTGTTATTCTTGGAAATTGTTTTCTGGGATCAGTGGTTGAATTTTCTGTCCCTATAATGAAGGGCTGAGCAGATGTGTGAGAGGCAGGTCTCCAGATATGTGCATTACTAAGATCTCAGGGGAAGAGGCAGGAACCTGTGCTTGAGTCATTGCTGAAGAAAAAAGCCATGCCATTTGAACAAATGTGTTTTTTCTTCTCCATGGCCCTTGAAATGAATCTCCATCTGTTTCTCTAAGGAAAATTCATGACTTTCAGGACTTGTAGGAAATTCCTGTTCTAATAGACTCCCTATCAACTGCTCTAGCACTTGTCTTCCAGTCTGCAGGCAATTTGAAGATTCTACAAGGTACTGTTGGTCTGATTTTTGTCACAAGCACTGGTGACCTAAAAGGGTGAGAGGTAAGAAACCAGGGACTCTGAACAAAGTTCTAGATTCTGGTTTGGCAGATGCTGTTTTATTTCTCACCCTACTCGTAGGCTGGAACCAACAGGGCCCCGGACTGGGAACCACAAGGCCTTAGGCTCTAGAACCATATTCCAATATCCTTATTTTACCCTGGAGTCTTACTTTACTCACTTATTGGCTGAGGGGACTGGGCAAGTTGACCTCAAGGGCCTGCTTGCTCTGTCCTTGGATGATCTCCACCTCTTCCTGGATGTGGCAGATAGAGTAGAACGTGCCAAGAATGAAGAAACCCGCCCTCTGGGCCTTGTGCTGGCTACAGCAGGGAGTTCTGCCAGTGCCCTTGGTGGAGAGGCATAAGCTACTCCAAGACCCTAGCCAGTCTCTCACTGGATCACAGCTTTTGGAAACCCTAAATCTTATACATCCACCGAATAAAGCAACCACGTTGATTAACAATAGAAAAACTGGGGGTGAGGGGGTCAGGCTGGAAATCAACACTTTTTGAGAGCCATCAGATTAATTTTCCCTTGAAAATCAGTCCCTGAGAGTGAGGATGCCCTTACTCATCTAATGGATCCTTTTTTTCCACTCTCTGTCCCAAATCTCATTTGTTGTAAGAATGTTCAGTGGGTTTGGAATTATCACAAATAACAAATGCCAGAAGATTTTTGGATCAGAAACACTAAGTTCTGCAGCTTCCGGAGAACTCTGAGAGAGGAAGAATGTGGAAAGCACTTGAAACCAGTCCTGGCTGGCTGCCTGCTCTGAAGCCTACTGTTGCATCTGGACTCACAGGCACGTTATGGATGGCATGTCTGAGGAGCTCAGCAACTGAGGAAGTTGGGTTCAGTTGTTCTGACATGCCTTTTAGAGCTTAAGGCCAAAAGCAAAATGGGACCCTCAGCAGATCTTTGGGCTGAGCCGCTTCTGCTTACTGGCTCCATTCTGCCTGGGAATACAGACTTCTGGAAGGGCTTGGGCCAGATTTGTGAGAAGGCCTGTGACTCACTGTTTCAGAGCACAGACCTGGCTGAAAGGTGTTTGCTCAACAGGAGCAAGGCCTGTGGCTTGCAGATGAGGAAGGGGGCCTGTGGATCAACACAACCAAGCCCAAATACAAGGAAAAAGGAATCACTACAAAGCTTCTCTATGCAAGCTGAAGGCTCCTATAGGGAGGGGCGTGTTGGAGGTAGGTTTGTGAGCTGGGTGAACTTCCTGCCTCACTGCCGGGAAAAGTCGCTCTGTAACTGAAGCTCTCATTAGAATGAATTGGGTGGACGGGCCTGGCAGGCCCTTGGAGAACATGAGTGCCTCTTTCCTTAGGTCTGTGGCTGGCTCAGAGCACAGGCTTCAGCTGTTCTGGTCCATTCTTGGGAAGCCTAGACTTTCCTCACAGCTCGGCTATATGTAACCTGATCTTTAGACACGCCCCATTCCACCCACAAAATCCTGCTGTGCTGTAACAGGTACGAATCCCTAAGTCATTGATGGCTTTACAAAGAGCACAAGCACTCTCAAAAACCTAGATTATGACGAACAGTTGATTGATGGATTCAGTTGAATCTGAGTATCTCCTGGGGATGAATATAATGCGTGGGCATCCTATTGGGCCTTACCTCCTGCCCTAGTTACGGGATAAAGCAAAAGTGACCAATAAGAGTGATGTTCAAAGAAACCAGAAAAGAATCTTAAGCCCCTCAATTAAAAAAAAGGGAGGGACTGGATTCCTACTGTATTGTCAGGCAAAATCAGATCGCTGGTGAGGCTTTAAAAAAGCTATTTCCGAAGAAATAAAACAAGAGATGAGACAAAAAATATTCATAACAATTACTTGCAATGGTCATGTGGGCTCTTGGCTTTGGCTAACTGTGAATTTTCTATAATGTTTTATTCGTTCAAAGAACATTGAGTCTTGGCATTAGATGAGGCCAGAGTGTTTAGTTTTTAGCATCCATCTTAGTCCCTGCCTTCTGAGGTTGACTTCCCTAGCTTCAAGTGTGAAATGCTTGGAAGAAGGCAAGGAGGTAGAGGGTTGGAGGTCGTAAGTGTTTTCTTACATTTCTGAATCTTTTGATATAAGGACTACTGTGCATTTGAGGCCGAGGAAAGTCCTTATCCTAACAGGTAAGATCCTGCTAAGTTAGGCAGTGCTGAGCGATTACAAAGGCTCCAGAGATCTGAGGGCTTCCCGCTCTTGCGGGGCACTCTCCACACATCCGTATCTTCACATCAAACATTTGGTGGTTGATATTTCAAAAACCCTTAATGGAGGTATTAAGCTATTCAAACACTTTCCTGTCCATTCACTCATATGAGCCTCAAGCCAAGCCGGAGGGTTGGCAGTATGGGACTTAATGTAATATATAATTTTTCCAGTTTTATTGAGATATAATCGACATGTGACATTTCTTAGTTTAAGGTGATGAATGTCAGGGTTTGATATATGCATATAGTTTGAAATGATTACCACAATAAATTCAGTGAACATCGACTACTTCCACACAGTTACACATTTTTTTTTCCTTGTGATGAGAACTTTTAAAATGTAGTGTAATGTTCTTATTCATATTTTGGCTGACCTGATGATAGGCAGTGGGATGATGCTGACTAAAACTTCTCCAGTTTTCCAATTTTTTCTCAAAACTCATGTGAGGTAACCATAGATTTTTTTTATATTTTATTTATTTATTTTTAGAGACAGGGGAAGGGAGGGAGAAAGAGAGGGAGAAACAGCAATGTATGGTTGCCTCTCATATGGCCCTCACCAGGGACCAGGCCCACAACCCAGGTATGTGCCCTGACCGGGAATTGAACCGGGACCGTCTGGTTCCCAGCCCGTGCTCAATCCACTGAGCTATACCAGCCAAGGCGTGGAACCATAGATTTTACATGATCAAGTGCCATAGGACTAAATGAGTGCCTGACAGCACAGGAAATGAGACCATCGATGCTAGAAATAATTATCTTGATGGCAGAAAAAATATCAAATTTGATCAACAATTTAAAGAATAAAAGAGATGGAAACCTACCGCTGGAAAGGAGAGTTTGTAGCAATCCATTTGGGACATTCTAATCACAGGGAGCCCAAAACTGTGTTTTAAATATTCATAATAATAGAAAGACATCCTTTAATGAAGAACTTCTGGATTGAAAAAAGTTGTAATGTGGGAAACCAATCATCCAACAGATTTGGCAAAAATAGATATGCTGTTTTATTTTTGCATATGGATACACACAGCTTATGCATATTCCCAGAATGAAAATACAGAGATATACACTGAACAAAGACATATTGGAAATGCATGCAATCATTGTTTGATGGTTTAGGACTCTGATTGCTCTAAGGAGGCAGTTAAGGAGACATTCGTTTAGAAACTTAGGCTTGTAGCCATTTTGAAAAAGCCATATTTTTGCTGTTGTTTCTAGACAACATTTTTGCCCTCTTGTGTTTTTGGAACTGCAACCATAAACAGGTTCTAGAAAAACTGTGAGTGAAGAAAACTTTCTTGTTGGTAACATGGCAGAAGACCATACTGTATTATTCTAAGTTAAATGACCTCTAGATTACTAATAAATGCTCCATTGGTAGTAGGTCAGACTGGAGGATAGCTTCACATTTGGGTGGTGCTTGGTGGCCTCGTTGCATAGATGTGGCCATCTATGGTACCGGTTGTCTGAGGGAAAGTGAGTAGTTTCCATCCCATCTGCCAGAGCTGTGGCCACTTAAATTGATGTTAATTCCACAAACATCATCTGTGATGCTGCCATGAGAAGCTTTGTGCTGTGGGTGATCCCGAGCTGAATGGTCTCATTGACTGCAAGCCTAAGGCACACACTCTTTTTTAAAACATTTTTTGTTTGTTTTTTAAATCATCACCCAAGGATATGTTTTTATTGACTTTAGAGAAAGAGGAAGGGAGAGAGAGAAACATCGATGTGAGAGAGAAACATTGATCAGTTGCCTGCTGGACACACCCCGACCGGGGATCAAACCCGCAACATTTTGGCGTACTGGACAACGTTCCAACCAACTGAGCCACCCAGCCAGGACTAACCACGCATTTTTGTTTGGAATTCCCTATCCTCCAGGAGCTTCTCCTGTTGCAGGTATAGTGTTGGGGAGGCTATGGGAGAAAGACGCACTCTTTTAGATTTTCCAGAGGGGCAAACACATAGTTCCTTTTCTATTGACAACGGGTCAGAGTGGTAAAAGCAAATGTAATCAGCCATATCAATTTTGAAACATAATTTATGCTTCTGTTTGTTCTGTAATAATGTAAAGATTCAAAACAATTTGCATCGAGAGAGCAAATATAAAGCCACCTGTATTAAATCTGAGTAATCTGTGCCCACTCTCACACCATGTTTTTTGGTCTCGCTATATATATATATCTGCTTGTTCAGGATAAAATAAAATCTACAGCTTCTCAATTGTGGAAACACATAAGAAAGCAGCCTCTATGATTTATGCAAAAAGAGACTTTTCATTTCCAACGAGACAGCATTTGGTGTCCTGGCAAAAACATGAATGTGGGCAGCAAATTCATCCCAGTACAAAATGAAGATTACTATGAGACCGGGAGTGTTTTCAGAGACAGAACACTTTCTACTTCTTCTATTAGCTTCGGTCCATTCTGTGGTAGCTTCCATGAACGTTTTGGCTCGGGGGCTGGGGTGGGGGAGCTGCCTCCCTGCGTTCCCAGAGCACGAAGAGGGTTACCGAATTCCACTGTGGGAGTTTTATCTGCCTCCTGAATGGTTCAGTGTAGGCCCATGTCTAGACTGATTACAAAAGCACCAACAAAACAAAATAAATACCTAACATCTTACAGAAAAGGCACGAAACCAAACAGTAAGAGTGAGGAGAACAATGCCTCTGTTGTGACAAGGAGTCTTCACGAGGATGATGGAATTCCTGCACCCTAGGTTCCAATTTGTAAGGGCAACATTAAACGTCTCAAAGCAGGCCCTGACTTGAACGCATTAATTTGGAAAGGCAATGTGTTTTGTTAGATAAGGGATTTTTTTTAAAACTGCCGCTGGGATCAAAATAAAGATCAGTATAACTAACTCTGCCTGTATGCACACAGATTTCAGGAAACAGTGCTGACTCTAGCTCGCCAACGTAACCATTTGTTCATTCTGTTCTTCCAGAGCGACAGGTATACACAATGTGACGGTAAAGGCTCTGATTGAGTCAGTGCTGGCTTTTCACTTGCCTTGCCGTGTGACTTTCTCCAAGTCTCTTAACTTCTCCAGGCCTCAGTTTCTACATCCGTAAAATGAGAGGGTTGGAGTTGATAATCTATGTCTATGAGTTCAAGGCTCCAAACAAGCAGGAAAAAATGCACCAAATCCATTGCCTGATGGTACTGGAAACTGGATTTTCATCTAAAAAGAAAGTCATAATTATCACCTATCCAAAAGTGCTCTTAAATGTGTTGTCTCAAACTAACGCTGCAGATAAGTGATGGGTCACTTCAGAGTCACCTCCAGAACTTTTATATCCATGTATCAGTGGGTGGCAGATATGTCACATGATTGAAGGCGCATTTGCTGAGCCAATAGTTTCAAGTGGCCTGAGGTGCAGCACTTTGCTCATTTGTTTATTGTCTCAACATGTATTTATTCAGCACCTAAGATATGCCAGGCACTGGAGATGCAGTTTCTTCTGAAACCCTATGCTTTCCTCTTTCCCTCCCTCCTCTCCTTCTTTGAGTTTGGGATTGTCTGTGACCTTGGGTGCAAAGGGATGACTTCGAGCTGCTGCTCAATTCATGGTATATTATGAGAGTTGTTCCAGACAAGGCTCCTCCCTTGCTTTGTTTGACTCATTCATTTATTCCTTGTTATCCCCAAAGCCCACTCCTGCTCCTCTCCGTGCAAAGGAACCCATTCTAATGTGGTCAATGCCTTTCTTTTAGTGTGTATGTATTTTTGTAAAATGTGTAGTCTTCTGTGAATATATCTTACTTTATTGCAATGGTGAGATGCGATAGAGCCCATCTGGTTTCTAGTCGTTTTTACCCACACTATGATTTTTTTTTTTTTTACAGTAATGTATGGTTGCCTCTCACATGGCCCTCACTGGGGACCTGGCCCGCAACCCAGGCATGTGCCCCGACCGGGAATCGAACCTGGACCCTCTGGTTCCCAGCCCACGCTCAACCCACCGAGCTACACCAGCCAGGGCTACCCACACTATGATTTTAAGATATTAAACATCTCGAAGCAGGCCCTGACTTGAACTGCTGGGCGTATATGTGGTTCATTGTTTCTGGCTGCTGTGCAGTTCTCTGTGCACCTCCACATTGGATAGGCACCCGGGTGCCCCGCAATACCCCATGATGGTAAACAACGCAAGAAACAGCCTTGTGCGTGGTCCACTATGGGCCTGTGTCATACTGTTCTGCCCGAGGTCCTTTTCTCCCTTTGTAACCTGGATAATTCCTATACTTTCTTTGAAAGTGGGACAATTTCTATCCTTTTATCAAGGGTTATATCCTTAACTGTACTGCTCTCCCATGCATCCTATGTAGACTCCTATTATGGTTTCATATTGCATTGTAATTTCTTGTCCGTCTCCTTCAATAGATGTGAAACCCCGCGAGAGCAGAGACTGCGTCTGTCTCAGATGCTGTATCTCCAGTACATGACACAGGGTCTAGCACAGAGCATTGCTCAATAAACACTCGTGCAATGAAACTGGATTCATCAAACATTTTTAAGCATCAACTGCACGCTAGTACTGTACTCTATTTTTAAAGTGAATCTTTTGAAGTCAATATATTCATTTTTATATATGTAACAGTGAATAAAAAGCAATGAGCTTACTTTTTTGGTTCCTAGGCAAACTCGCAGACCTTCTACATCTAAACTAGTGTTGCGTCCTTCTAAGACGTACAGTGCCTTTGCATTTTCTAGAATTTTTCTTTGGGAAAAGAACCCTCCATAGCCAATAGCATATTTTCTGAAATCTTCTCAGCAAGGTCTTTGTTTCTTGAAGGCACATTTGATTTTTTGGAAGCAGCTTAAAACTACTTGGCAGCAAATCTAGTGACTGATGCGGGTGATCAAGCTGAAGATCATTATTTTGGTTCCAAACAAGTTGTGACTATAAATAAATGAGGCTGATTTTCTTGTACGGTGCATAGACTGGTTCAGCAGCAGTTCCGAAAGAGGACTTTCCAAAATGTTGTGGCCTTGGCAAGAAAAACGTTTCTCCATCTTACTATGTATTCTTTCTCTCCCTCCCTCCATCTCTCTCTGTCTCTGTCTCTCTCTCTCTCACACACACACACACAGTATATAGTGCTTGGCCCAAAATACAGAAAAGTAAAATAAAAAGCCCTTGGAACTTAGTCATGAAAAATTACACAAGTATGGGGTGGAAGAGATATGATTTGGCAACCATTCTTGCAAAAACATCGTGGGAGGGGTGGGGTTCGACTGGCCACAATGCCATCATTCATGAAGAGGGTAACGTGGATTCTAAGCAAGTGTCTGCACTCTAGGACTGTTCCGGTAGAGGCCTTGGCCCT